>SMSQ01020939.1:51830-100853 GCA_019453375.1 Ctenoplectra terminalis
GGAAAAAAAAATAATAACAAATATTAAAGCATAAAAAAAAAACAAAGAATAATTTAAATCACTATCCCCATTGTCCTCATTTCTAAAAGTAGATCTTATAAAAATTATTCCAAAATCTATACGAGCACACCATCATCCACAAATTAAATATGTACCAAGACCAACTTTACTCGAGAATCAAAACCCCAACAAAAAAAAAAAAGAAAAAAAAAGAAATAACATTAACAAACTACCAGCAAAGAAACGATATTAAAATACCTCCCTATTCCCTAAAAACCACCGTACCATGAACCATCGGAAAAACTGAGAACCATACAGGGACCAGGATGCAATCTCACCATCTCCATCAACCCTACATGCAACAATCTCTGTCGGCCGCAATCCGCTATCAATACAAATGCACAATTTCCTCCGTGTCATCGGAACTTGGTCGAGCAGGCAAAAAAGACCTGGCATCGATGCGCGAGAAAACCGTGCCAATGTATGGAGGAGCTATTAGCGGCGAGCAAAAAGAAATAAGCAAATTACTTAACGCCTGTGCTGGCGCGAGAAGATGGCACCGCGTGTACGAGAGGTCCGAGAATATCAAAGAATCCGGACCGGCGGGACCACGGGGGGAAAACGAAGAAAAGAGAGGGACTGGGAAAAGCTCGCACGTATTACCGTATGCATATTTACAGACACGTGCACTTTCGCGCCTCGGATCCTCGAGAAAGACGATTATTTGCATCGCGACACCTCCTCGCTAAGCCGGCTGGTTTATTTACTTATTTACTTCCCTGTCCCTCGTGTGTACCGTCTCTTCTTCCTCTCGCGGCTGCCCGTACCTCTTTCGTCGTTTTTCTCTTTTCTCTTTCCTTTTCTTCTTCTTTTCTGACTCGTGCCTCCCCGAGCGGAGGAAAGTTTTTGCGTTTCACTCGGACCCCATCGAGCCGAGCGTTGAAATTTCAGAATACCAACGGAACGGGAAAACAGAAACAGAAAAGCTGATGGTCGATGATGCGTTAGATCCTCTGATCGTTTTTAATTGTACCACTGAAAGGGTTTTTTTTTATTTAGAAACAGGCAGGAAGCAGGAATAACAATTTTATTTATGTGATATATTATTATACTGGGTTTAGAGTTTTTTTTTTTTTTTTTTAATTCTGTAAGGGCATGTTACCGAACGTTTTGCGAACGAAACAAGAGCAAGATCCTTTTCATTCAGCAAGTAATTATTTACTTGCTGAACTTTATTTTAGAAAAATCCAACTTTCTGTCCTTTATAATCATCCACTTCGATCCTCCGCTTCATTCGCGATTAAATCAATTAAGATCAACTAGAATTTTTCATTGACAAGAAAGAGTCACGATATTTGCAATGTTTTCTTGAAACTTTTACCAAAAGTACACTAGAAGAGTAAATATTTAATTAGAAAGAGTAAAATAGGAGCTTCCCGGAAACTGAGCATCAATTGGTTGTTGAAAGAAAATATTTGCATACGTGCAATGGTCATTTTTATTCGTGAATCCACATTGATCCGATCTAATACGCATTCTGTCCATAAAGACGAACCAACATGTTCCGCGTTCAACGCATTACATATGTAAAGCGCAATTCTACGCGTCCCGCCAGCTAAGCGTCAAGCCACGTCGGGTCAAACGTTAACAGCTGTACGTTGTAGCTACAATACTTTCCCATTACAACCTACCACCTACTATCAAGACCACCTCATCAGTACCTTCCACTTTTAATCACACACGTACGAACCATGAGGAAACCAAGCTGGTCGCTCGAGATTAATCAGTTGGTTTCTGAAAAGTTAAACGCTAATCGTACGATAAGAAATTGTTGAAAAATGAAACTGATCTATTTAGTTTCTACGTGGTTTGTTACAAAGTGTAGCAGAATTGATAGCACATATGTATATAAGCTATATCCTCGTGCAAAATTAAATCAAAAGTGTAAAATGAATTTTTTCGCGCGAAGATTCGTTTTCAAGATCATCTGCTATTAATCCTTCCGCAGTTTAGTTATACATAGTATTATACATAATATAAATACTAAAATGTATTCTTTAGATATTACTATGAAAAAAAATTTTTTAAGGTAGAAGCTAGGTATGTGATTCTTTTATTCGGTAAATATTATAATCTGTACTAAATTTTCGGTTTATTTATATATGTTTGTTATAACTATTCTGTGTATTTTCAAGCTTCCGAATTTTCTTTAGATCTGTTTACCATCTATTAATCTAATACAAATATTCTAGTTCGGTTTCTTTACTATTAATACAATTCCAATAACTATTGATATAAAAGAAATACATAATTTCAGTAGCTGAAGTGCAAAAAATATTTTCACAATATTTTTGCGCTTTCAAATTTCCTTTAAGTTTCTTTACCATCGATATAATACCAGTAACAATTAACATAAAACAAATACACAATCCCAATATCTGAAATGCAAAAAATATTACACAGTTTCGTATCATTCTTTCTGCATTCTCCTCTATTTGACTACACCGTGAAAAATTGTTAATACTCCCTCACCTCGTATATCTCCCTATCGCATCCCCGTTACGAAACGACAAATTCGGCCAGAATTTGCCGTTGCAATGCGCACTACCGTACCCATGTATCGAATATACAGTTATCCGATCGGAATATTCAGGAACCGCGAACGTTCTCGCAGCTCCGTCGTCGCGCCGCGCCGTACCAGGGCGGGATCCGGCGGATTTCGCGACGGACGCGGTCGAATGCAGCTCGCATCGGCCCGTTACCACGGCGATATGTAAAACGCAGTCACGGGCAGACGGTTGCATGGTTTGCATACGGGCAAAGGTTCTTTTCGCCGGTTGTTTACAGTATTGAGCATCGCGCGAGGACGAACGGCCGCGAACGGAAGGTCGAAGAGAAAGGGTGCGGCGAAGGGGGCGAACCAACGAGCGGAGGAGCAAGCAAGTGAGCCGAGAACAGGGTAAAAGCGATGGGCAATGGAGGAGGCTCGACTCGTGGCCCCAAGAAGCGAGTATTCGAGCGGAGGCATGCGCCGGTGAATGTCGATGTCGAGACGTGGACGCGCGGACGTTAATATGGTTGCAAGGAACTCCGAACGAACGAACTGGCTGGTGCAAGAAGACGGAAAGAGAGGAGAGAAATGTTGGTGCAAGCGAAGAGAAGAAGAGGAAAGCATTGATGCAAGAAAGAGGGATAAAGATAGAGAGAGATGAAGAGAAAGAGAGAAAGAGAGAAAAAGGGAAGGAGTTGGATTCGGCTGATGGATAAAACGCGAGGATCGACGAGAGCAAAGAAGAGGGCAGATCTTGCACAAGTCCAGGGAAAAAAGAAGAGCTTGGCACGGACGCCACGCCGTTCGCCGGTGACCAGACACCACGCCACACCGTGCACGGTGTTACTGACGAGGAAAGGCTGCGCAACGCGCCTCGGACCTTCCTGGCCACGAGAAAAACATCGACTTTCGAAAAGGGCCCCTGCCGCTCTCGTGTCACCGGGCTTCGCCTTTTTAGCGGGACCCCTCTTGAAATTCGAGGGGAACCGGCCCGGACAGTGCTCGCCTGGCTGTGGACGGGTCCGAGCGATAGAGAAGGATTAGGGAGATGCGTGTGATTATTTCAGATACGATGCTTCGTACGTAGAAATATCGCTTAATCTGTTGATGCACGGTGTACGATTGCACGCAGGAATTACGACTTATATGTTAGTAAGAATTATATCGTAAGTGTACATTAAAACCTGCCCGATTTACAGAGAAAGCTTTTTTGTCGTTTTGAGACTAGTTTCGAGAAAAGTGTGAAAGTATTTAGTAGTTTTTCAGGGTTTTTAAACACTGTTGTAAACGCATCAACAGTGTAGATCATTATTGTCTCATTATACTGTGACAAACAATTTATACCATCTGCAACATGATCCAACTTTTCAGAAAACGTTCTTCGTCAAAAGTTTTAAAGAAGTTGAAGTATCAATCAACCCTAAAGTCTTTTTGTATTTCTTATCACCGTGGTAAATAATTCATACCGTCCGCAACATTATCCAACTCCTTAAAAGATGTTCACCAACAAAAATTTCGAAGAACCATGAAGTATCGATCAACCCTAAGGTCTGATAAACAACCGATACCACTTGCAACATTATCCACCTTCTCGAAAGACGTTTCCCATAAAAAAAATTTCAAAGCACGAAGCATCGATCTTTATAACATTTTTAACTTTTCAATTTCTGAACCTATATTTTCTCTCATCGAAATCCATGGGGTGCGTCGCGGCGCACCGTTTGCACAGCAAAAGGGCCTCCGTAAAATCTGTTGCGCGCGGAATCCCGGATAAACGTTCGCCTCTCTCTATTCTTCGCGCTGCCCCTCTGTCTTTTCCATCGACTCCGTTCCTCTTCCTCCTCCTCTTCAGCTTCATCTTCTTGTTTCTCCTCGTCTAACCGTCTCCCTATATTTCTCTTCCTCCTTTTTCCCTCCCTGCATATGCAGGACTCCCTTCTGGTTCACCGGTCGTCGACGTTCTCTTTCTCTCTGTCCGCGTGTATCCTGCTCCCTGTCCGTCGGCGGCGCGAGTCTCTCCCTCTTGTCGTCCTCTCTTTCCCTCTCGCGTCTTCGACCAGTCGAAAAAGACGGTATACGTATGGCATACCTCGTGCAGAGTCGTGCCACGAGGCCTTCTCGTGCGAGGTACTCAACCTTCTTTGCATCTACCGGTCTCCTCTCTGCCTTCTTCTCAGACAGGTAAACGTCTGACCTCGTGCGACCCACCTGTTCCCCCGAAGTAGAGAGGTGAGTCGCATCGAGCACGGGGGAGAAGAAGGAAGAGCACCAGCTACGGTAGAAGCAAGAAGAAGAGTCGAATGGAGGAGAAGAAGAAGAAGAAGAAGAAGAAGAAGAAGAAGAAGAAGAAACGGAATAGTTCTGAAGAAGGTTCAGATAGAATCAAGAAACGGACGAACGATCTGTGTTCTGATGTGTGCGAGCGCAACTCTAGCCCCGCCGATAGAGTCGCTTTTGATCTCGACGATGCTGGATCACGGAAGTCGTTTCGAGAATAAAAGATCCAAGGAAGATCAAAGATACATGGCTGTCGATTGTTTCTAGTCGGAACTGGTACGCGAATTTTTGTTGACGGACCGTCGAAAAGATTTCGTCCGCAACGATGGTCTCCGTTGAACCATCCTCTTGCTCGTCCTCTTTATTCTTCTTCCTTTTCTGCTTGTTCCTCCTCTTCGTTTTCGTCTGTTTATGCATCGCTCAGGTCTCGAGGAGCTGCGATGCGAGTGACGCGGATAAAATTTCGGGCTTCAAATCGGGATGGGAATAGTTTGTTGTTTCGCGAGTTCCCGATTTAGATGGTCGTAACGTTCCACCGCGGCAACGCCGGACCCGCGACCGAAATCCGAAAGAGCTCGCGAGAGGGCAAATTATCGGGCAGGAATGAACATAAGTTTGCCGACGGTTTGTTGTTTTAGAAGCCGTCTAGCTTTGCGTAATTTGTGGATCGATCCTCCTTCTTTCCTCTGGAGTTTCTCCGATCATTTTCGATCGTTCCGCGATCGAGTCCGATGTTTTGGCAATGTGTCGGGTCAGGTTTGACGTAACGAGCATTCCGAGCGGCCAGAAGATGCACTGAAATTGTTTGGATATCGACTGGTAGACGGATTTATGTAGTTTGTGATTTGGAGATTTTATGCTTTTCGATGGCTACCGTGCAGACGTAGATGCTTAATATAGAATGGGACTTTTATGAGTGTAGAATAAATTGTAATACTGTTTTCGGAAAATTTTAACGTGTGAGATATATCAATTACCGCGAATGGAAGATAGTAATATTAAACTAAAGAAAATGAAATAATAATTGTAAGTAAAATCATTACTTCAGAACTGATCCGTTAACAAATCGTAAAGAAGATGATTTTACATTAAAAAATACATGGAAAGTGTGAAATAAAATTTTTTTCAATCGAGACTTTATTTTTTAGGAACATTATGTTAAAAGATTTCTGGAATATATGAGCATTTAATTATTTTTATTTCATAAAATACTACTCGTTTTTATTGTGAAATAAAGTGTACATTTTTTGGCCAATTTATTTAATTAGCTTATAAATTATTGAAAGGGTTGATGCGCAGCGAAATGAATTTTGAAACTCAGTTTTCGGGAAAATGTAGTCACAAATGAAAAAAATTTTATCACGCTCTTGGTACCATTAGTTAACATATTACGAACGGGTGACGAAATTTCTCGTAGTTTATATTTCGTATCTTGAAAAGGTGAAAATAGTGAAAGACATCGTATGAAAGACTACTTTTAAAAAAAATCTTAACTCAAACTTTAAATTATGATCCGTCTTTAGGATACGAAATTATTCTCAAAAGTACTTATATTAGCAACAATTTATCCTAATTCTATCCCGTAGTAAGATTTACAAAAATCAGGTTCCGTTATCAATGCGTTAACACCTTGGATATAAATTCTAGAGAAATAAATAAAAATACCTCTCTCATCTTTTGAAGCCAACATATTAAAGATTAACAACCATAAAATTTTGAAGTTAAAATCCATAGACCGGGATATTCAAAGCTATCGAGAAACTGAAAAAGTAATTTGAACGAAATCACCGATTTTATAACATTTTTAGGTTAGGACCCGTAGACCAGCGCATTCAAAGCTATCGAGAAATTGAAAAAATAATTTGAACGAAATTGCCGATTTTATGAACTGAAACTGTTACAGTTATTGGACGAAGCTAACGATAAAATGGAATATTATTCGAACTATAAAATGTTCGTATGTATGATTATAGTTCAAACAAAGTGTGTTTCTAGTTTTAAGGCACCGTTTTACACGGTGGAAAGTACCATTTCGTTCGCAGACGTAAACAAATATATTCTAGAGTAGCGTCCAACGAGTTCTTTTAAATCGTTATGCAATTGATTTGTATACCTAAAATGTTCGAATGGAAACATCACGTTTCGAAGGATGCTCGGAAGATCTTCTAAGAATTTGTTGAACCGATTTAAAAATAGGAAAACTTTCCAATCGAGATGCGTTTGTTTTTTTATATTCCCACCTTCCACCCACGACGAGATTAGTCACGCTGAAATGTTAGTCATATCTTTTTCTAGAAAAAAACCCGCGAATTTCGTTACGTCATAGCGGATTAAACTCCTCCTGTAATTCTGCTTACTCACATTCGCGGAACATTACGATCACCCTTTCAATTTCATTGCCTGCTTCAACAAAAAAAAAANTCACGCTCTTGGTACCATTAGTTAACATATTACGAACGGGTGACGAAATTTCTCGTAGTTTATATTTCGTATCTTGAAAAGGTGAAAATAGTGAAAGACATCGTATGAAAGACTACTTTTAAAAAAAATCTTAACTCAAACTTTAAATTATGATCCGTCTTTAGGATACGAAATTATTCTCAAAAGTACTTATATTAGCAACAATTTATCCTAATTCTATCCCGTAGTAAGATTTACAAAAATCAGGTTCCGTTATCAATGCGTTAACACCTTGGATATAAATTCTAGAGAAATAAATAAAAATACCTCTCTCATCTTTTGAAGCCAACATATTAAAGATTAACAACCATAAAATTTTGAAGTTAAAATCCATAGACCGGGATATTCAAAGCTATCGAGAAACTGAAAAAGTAATTTGAACGAAATCACCGATTTTATAACATTTTTAGGTTAGGACCCGTAGACCAGCGCATTCAAAGCTATCGAGAAATTGAAAAAATAATTTGAACGAAATTGCCGATTTTATGAACTGAAACTGTTACAGTTATTGGACGAAGCTAACGATAAAATGGAATATTATTCGAACTATAAAATGTTCGTATGTATGATTATAGTTCAAACAAAGTGTGTTTCTAGTTTTAAGGCACCGTTTTACACGGTGGAAAGTACCATTTCGTTCGCAGACGTAAACAAATATATTCTAGAGTAGCGTCCAACGAGTTCTTTTAAATCGTTATGCAATTGATTTGTATACCTAAAATGTTCGAATGGAAACATCACGTTTCGAAGGATGCTCGGAAGATCTTCTAAGAATTTGTTGAACCGATTTAAAAATAGGAAAACTTTCCAATCGAGATGCGTTTGTTTTTTTATATTCCCACCTTCCACCCACGACGAGATTAGTCACGCTGAAATGTTAGTCATATCTTTTTCTAGAAAAAAACCCGCGAATTTCGTTACGTCATAGCGGATTAAACTCCTCCTGTAATTCTGCTTACTCACATTCGCGGAACATTACGATCACCCTTTCAATTTCATTGCCTGCTTCAACAAAAAAAAAAAAGACCTGTCTGACACTTCGATTTAATGAAATTCGGAAGTAACAGAGGAATTCACGAACGTAATCCTTTCTCGGGAGAGTAAGCCTTGTTGAATTGACTTTTGACGTCAGGACGTTCGAAAATATGCTGAACAATTCTACACAGCTATTTTTGATAAAAGTGAATGAAAAATACTGAATATGTTTTTCGCACGAATTTTTGGTTTAACACTGGAATAATCAAAATGGTGAAAATGACTAATTCCTAATTTTTCATAGAAATTTTATAAATTTATTAGAATGGCTTTTAGAGAATTTTTTTTAAGGTTCTGTTAAAAATGCAGATAAAGGTTCGTCTCCATTGCGTTACGTATTTTTTCATATACGTTTCACTTTTATTTCTTCGTAATTTTTATTTCTAAAGTTCAAAGAGAAATCAATCCAAATACTATATTAACAAATCAGCTAAAAGCAAAAGGAAGACTAAAAAAAATTAATCGGAGGACCTGGCAAAATAATGAACAGTGATTTAACTCAATTTCTCATAGAAATGTTATCAATTTTCAACCGTGCATTTTTCTATATTTTCCATGGTTTTCTCTAAAATACATAATCAAATTTATATTTCTCCTACGTTATATATCTTTTCAAACATTCATTACCACAATTTCTTTAGTATAAATATCCATTCTTTAATCGCCGCTAATTTCAACGTTAAAAAAAGAAAATTAAAAAAAAAATAATAAAAATAAAAATTCCACAATACAATATTAAACATACTACACTCCGAATGCTCCATCATAGTCTACGACCACCAAATTGCCAGCAAGGTCGTCGCAATAAAATTCCAACTAGATTTTCGTGGGCCAGTGGCGAACGCTGATTGATGCACGCCGAATTCCTCGAGCCGCCAGTTATTTTTAGTCGAAGCAGCGGCATGGAAGGGGCCCGTAAGTGTCGTAAACGTAAAAGACCGCGTGTCCCGGCTTCCAAACATGCACGCGCGTTGCGTGGGCGCGCTCCGGCTGCATGCGTACGAGCGTGCGTGCGTGCGTGCGTACGGTGAACGACCGGAGGGCAAGGACGCCACAAGGACACGCCCTTACACACGTTCGCGCGCCTCCACGCGCGCGCTCACGTGCACGTGCACGCGTGTCAACCCTTTTCCTCGTGACGACCGCCGTCGCCGCCGCTTCTTCTTCTTCTTCTTCTTCTTCTATTTCTTCTTCGTCTTCTTCTTCAACCGCTTCCTTCTCCTCGTCTATTATACCGCGATAAACTATGCACGCGTGGCTACTGCTTTCGAGTACGCGCCGCTTCCGCCACCGGAAGGACTAACGTGCGACCGGCGAACCACCGGAAGCCGTAGCGTAATTAGCTCGAGCCGAGCGGAGAAGTCGGTTGGTCTACGTGCTTTTTACTCCTCTTCGATTCGACCGGAGAGGTATACGATGATCCGTGTCCTTTTTCAGTGAACTTATAAGGCGATTCCTTTGGGAAGAATGTTGAACGCGTCGAACGACATGTCGGTCCCTAAGGACCGACGATCAAATTTTCATTTAGGCCCGATGCAGATCTTGTCCGCGCGGTCTCGCTCCGATCGTAATGTTTGTCTTCGTTGTTTTTGACTTGGGAAACAGAGAGAGAAAGAGAGAGAGAGATGTACGATCGCTGCGAGGTCGCGCGGATGAAGCGAGATAGGCGTCGTTGGTTTCTGAGGACCGACGATATAGTTTTTTAGAAAATAATACTTTGTAATTCAGTAATAGGTTTTGTTAAGTTACATTAGACAGAGATATGCGTTTCCTTTGCAGCCCTTTACAATTTTCTTCGTAAATTCTTGGGCTATTTTGCGACCGAATGTTTTTTGATTAGTATCAGCAGGTCTAATGGAAAGTCGACCAAAATTAGTGTAGCGTTTGATGTGTTAATATGGCTTTTCTTTGGTTGTGTTGGTTTTGAGACTTCGAGAGGAGACACGATGGGGAAAGTTGAGTTTTATGAATTGGAAGGTTCACACCGCATTGCATTGAATTCTTTATTGTTTCATATATTCTCTTCTTGGTATTTTTTTTCTGATGAGCTGATTGATAGGGAAGGTTAGAGAAATGCTTCGGAATATAACCACGTTTCTTTTCAGTCTTCAATTTCATAATTATTTGTTTTATTTCTTAGATCTTCTATTTTTATTATTTCTTAGATGGAAAGTTGTTTGTACATGGGATTAAAAATTAAAAGAATTAATTTTAGCTCCTGTAAATGTAAGTGTGATTCAACGTGTTTCTGATATAACTGTGACGGTGTATTAATTGTGTCTCAAAAATGACGATATTCGGCGTGAAAAATGAACTGTTTCCCAAGCAGCAATTTAATAAGTAGCTGAATTTAAATGAGAATATCCTAACAATTTACTTCTTTTAAAATTATATGACTCTTATTTCAACCCTTATAAAGATAAATCTTTCCTCAAAAAGTCTTAGCACAGTTATAATATCTGCTCCAAATCAAATTAAAAAATACGAAGAAATATAACTTTCAATCTAACACATCATACGATAAAAAAAATTATACGGTCCTGATACATCAACAATTTCACTGAAAAATAAATCCAGCTCAAATTTGACAGTCTACGCGAAAAACAGCGGGTGTCCTAAGACTTTTACGCGATAGTGTATCTCCAGAAATCACTTCTAAACTGTTTTTCAAGATTCTAAACAAATAAAACTGAGACTTGCTTCGAATAAATATTTACTTTGCCATTTTTAAGCACTGTTTTATTCCCGCTGCAAATTAATAAAGAAACACCTATACGGTGCATTAGAAACAAATATTTAAGGAAATGGGCAACCTGTTCCCGCGGAATCATTTTTCTCGCAAACTTATTTTTCAAACTCGTAATACAGTTTTTCTGTCGTAAAAGCGTTGCTTGAAAAAAAAAGTATTCCGGCAAGAATATTCTGGTCTTCGACTGTAAAGGGATAATATAACAGGAAAGATGCCGCTGACGCGTCCTCGGCATTCCAAGCGTCGTAAATCAACGACGAAACCGCGGATTATCCTCCAACGGCCTCGAGTTATACACTCGTTACATGCGCTCACCCCTTCCCGTTGCCCCTACCTTACGCTGATTCTCTTAACGAGTTTTTGATTCAATGTTTATACATTATTGTAACTCGTTGCACGCGTGCTGGTGGCAAACGACGCTGGTAATCGAAAGAACGATCAGCTTCGAGGAAAGATTCTTGCGTTTTTCGCGAGAAAAATCGTACGAAAAGAAGGGCATGAAAGGTTCGTTTAATTTCGTCATCGATAGATTGTTAATATAATTATTTCAGTTTCGTGAATCGATTAATCTTTTATAACTGTTTCGTACGGAACTTCAATTATTATTTATTTTTGTTTCTTTGATTTTTTTTATTTCTAAAGAGTATTCGGAAGAAAGGAATTATTATTTATTTTTATTTCCTTTGATTTCTTTGATTTCAAAAGAATATTCAGAAGGTAGGAATTATTATTTATTTTTAATTCTCTGATTTCTAAAGAATACACAGAAGGAACCACTCTGAACGAATTTTTAATCGTAAAGCAAAAATCGATTCTTTTCAATTTCCGATACAAAATTCCATATGATTCTTGTACGACACCCTAAAAAAAAAAATAAAATAAAATAAAATAAAAAATGTTAGAAAAGGTATTGAAAAATAAGTAAAAGATCTCTGCATACTATCAAATTAAAAGGTTACTTTCTCGTAAAGTACAACTCATTGATAATGACAATTAAACTGCGGATTTTTCTGCAAATTCACATTTTTTAAATATAGTAGAAAGAAGGAGAACTTCGGTAAAAAATTATTTCGTAGTACATCACGAAGTATTATAAAAATCCACATTCTATTATATATTTAAAAATTTCCTGTAAGTGCATAAAAATCCGCAATCTGGTGATAATAAATCATACACCAATTCCTTCGATCCCCGTTATACAATTTTTCCAACACCCTAACTTCCACAGAAATCTCGAGTAACCATAAATTTCTCAGAAGCTCGAAGCAAAATTAAATCTCCATCAAAAATAGTATGAAACGATCGATCATCGGTTCAGCTAATGTCGCGACGGAAGTTCTAGAAACCTTTGTGGCTTAGTTGGAGATATCCTGGGTAATTAGCAGGCGAAACGATTGGAACGGATCGCGTGACCGTTTTCGAAGGGATAGCGACGCCATGTTGGAAAAGAAACTGCCAACCTCTCTTGCAATCGCTGATCTTATGTCCAAAGTTACAGGCTTTATTACGACTTCGAAGGAATACGCAGAAAACGATACTTCTCTCTCCTTCTCCTCGTCCCTTGCATCCCCTTCCTCCATCTTTCTCCTTTTTCCTCTTCTTCGTCCCTCTTTCTCGCTCGCACTGTCTGTCTTCCCTCTTTTTATAATTTTTTGTTCTCTCTCACAGCCAGGCAGATCGCGTCTCGGTCGATGAACTTCCTGGAACGATCTTGCGATTGCCTCTTGATGTTTTTTTTTTATTTTCGCTTTTTTTTTTTTTTTTTTTTTTTTTTATTTTTACATTTTTTTCTGTTCTTTTCTTCTCGCGTCCACGCAATGTCGGACACTCGAGTTGAGGAACATCGGCGAAAAATCGTGCCTCTTGCGACACGCGTTCGTGTACCCGCGTTCACCGTCTTAAAAACCTTGTGAACGCCGTTTATTACCATCGTTGCGCCTGTTTTATGCTTTTAACCCTTTATAACGCTATATCCATATATCTACAGGGTGTTGGAAAAAGATATCGGAGACTTTAAGGGTTTGTAGCACTCGTTCGGAGCATTAAATTTTCTCCCAAAATTGGAAGATTTAAATGATAAAAAAGAAATACGATTTGGGTCGACAACGACACGAGGCTTGTATCAGGGTTAAGAGCTGTATAGATAAAAAATTAAAACATCGAGAATGCAATTAAATCATGGTTATTTTTCTATGATTAAATATTTCAACATTGAGATAGAAGTTTGCTTGATTTTTAATCTTCGCGATGCTTTTATAATTCATCAATCAATAGATAGATTCTCTCGAATTGTTATATCTTTCTATTAGACGATGAATTTATTAAAAATTTTTTCAAACTCCCCAGCAGCTGGTATTAATGTTAATTAAACACGTTCGCCAAATGAACTGATTATTTTTCTATGATTAATTATTTCAACATTGAGACAGAAGTCTGCTCGATTTTTAATTCTTGCGATGCTTTTATATTTCATCGTTGAATGAATAGATTTTCTCGAATTATTCTGTCTATCTGTTAGACAATGAATTTATTAAAAAATTTTCAAACTCCCCAGTATCTGGTATTAATGTTAATTAAACACGTTCGCCAAATGAACTGATTATTTTTCTATGATTAATTATTTCAACATTGAGACAGAAGTCTGCTCGATTTTTAATTCTTGCGATGCTTTTATATTTCATCGTTGAATGAATAGATTTTCTCGAATTATTCTGTCTATCTGTTAGACAATGAATTTATTAAAAAATTTCAAACTCCCCAGCAGCTGGTATTAATGTTAATTAAACACGTTCGCCAAATGAACTGATTATTTTTCTATGATTAATTATTTCAACATTGAGACAGAAGTCTGCTCGATTTTTAATTCTTGCGATGCTTTTATATTTCATCGTTGAATGAATAGATTTTCTCGAATTATTCTGTCTATCTGTTAGACAATGAATTTATTAAAAAATTTCAAACTCCCCAGCAGCTGGTATTAATGTTAATTGAACACGTTCGCTGAATGAACTGATTATTAGAGATCTTGGTGGGAACGGTTGATAATTGGCGACGATGAAAAAAAAAATTTATGTGGAACGAGCCTCGCACAAAGGAGCTATTCTGTTTAAAAAAGATCTTTGACTCCGTCGAAATGTGAGAGCTCCCTGTATTCGCACAATGCTCGGCCCGATTAGCACGTTTCCGAACGACCCAGGTAAACAAACTGAATTTCAGGCAAGAAAAAAAAAAACGTAGCGACATTTTTCTCGAATGACTGCTCGTTTCGTTTGTCTAATTCTTGCAAAATACGTGAAATAAAATACTTTTAAGTCAACCAACAGTAACGAAATCAATTACCGGTAAGAAAAAGGGTACCTGGCTGGGTTAAAGACAATGAAAACGAGCTTGGAGGAGGTACAAAGCGATTCGCAGAATACGTACACGGCCAGGATCTGTTATCCCTGGAAGAAGGATAATGTAACGGTTGAAAGATCAAGCGACTAGGAACAAGCAGGAAAGAATGCCGAGGAAAGAGAACAATAAAGTGGAGTTTATCTTCCGAGAAGGAAGATCTCACTCTTCGTTCTTGGAAAGAAGCATTATAAAACTGCAAACAGCAATAATAAAAAAAAATAGAAATCAGAATAATGATACTGACGGGGGATAAGAAAAATTCGATGAAATTATTAAAATTATAAATAAAAGATTACGATCATGGAAAGAAAAATACATCACCCTGCTACGGTCTTTCAGGTTTATTCACCTGAATCGTGCTCTTATTTTTTTTTTAAAGATTCTAATTACGAGAACAGTAAGTTTTTAAAATTATATGAAAACCAGGAATTATGGGTATTAAATATTATAGGTAGAAAAGAATTTTAGTAATTGTAAGTTCACTATATCCTGCCACTCTTTTCAATGTTTAAAAATCTTTAAAATATCGATCTTTTGGAAATAGCATGCAGTTTCTCATTTTGCTTGCGATATAAATCAGAAAACAAATTGCGAATACAATAACGACTGATAAACTATATTTGACACTGCANTAAAAAATTTCAAACTCCTCAGTAGCTGGTATTAATGTTAATTGAACACGTTCGCTGAATGAACTGATTATTAGAGATCTTGGTGGGAACGGTTGATAATTGGCGACGATGAAAAAAAAAATTTATGTGGAACGAGCCTCGCACAAAGGAGCTATTCTGTTTAAAAAAGATCTTTGACTCCGTCGAAATGTGAGAGCTCCCTGTATTCGCACAATGCTCGGCCCGATTAGCACGTTTCCGAACGACCCAGGTAAACAAACTGAATTTCAGGCAAGAAAAAAAAAAAAACGTAGCGACATTTTTCTCGAATGACTGCTCGTTTCGTTTGTCTAATTCTTGCAAAATACGTGAAATAAAATACTTTTAAGTCAACCAACAGTAACGAAATCAATTACCGGTAAGAAAAAGGGTACCTGGCTGGGTTAAAGACAATGAAAACGAGCTTGGAGGAGGTACAAAGCGATTCGCAGAATACGTACACGGCCAGGATCTGTTATCCCTGGAAGAAGGATAATGTAACGGTTGAAAGATCAAGCGACTAGGAACAAGCAGGAAAGAATGCCGAGGAAAGAGAACAATAAAGTGGAGTTTATCTTCCGAGAAGGAAGATCTCACTCTTCGTTCTTGGAAAGAAGCATTATAAAACTGCAAACAGCAATAATAAAAAAAAATAGAAATCAGAATAATGATACTGACGGGGGATAAGAAAAATTCGATGAAATTATTAAAATTATAAATAAAAGATTACGATCATGGAAAGAAAAATACATCACCCTGCTACGGTCTTTCAGGTTTATTCACCTGAATCGTGCTCTTATTTTTTTTTTAAAGATTCTAATTACGAGAACAGTAAGTTTTTAAAATTATATGAAAACCAGGAATTATGGGTATTAAATATTATAGGTAGAAAAGAATTTTAGTAATTGTAAGTTCACTATATCCTGCCACTCTTTTCAATGTTTAAAAATCTTTAAAATATCGATCTTTTGGAAATAGCATGCAGTTTCTCATTTTGCTTGCGATATAAATCAGAAAACAAATTGCGAATACAATAACGACTGATAAACTATATTTGACACTGCATTTTTCGGTTTAATAAAAATGCATCTAAAATTATTGAAATAATTTATTAAAAAATGGCACCTAAGCATTTATCTCAAAAGCTCAAAATTCTATCCTACGCTCGATTAAAAAAAAAAAATGAAACACAAAGTGAAAGATGCCGTAGCAGAGATAAATTGCTCTAAAAATCAGACACGATGTATCAATCATTATTTTTCAATCTTTACCGATACCAATTAGAAGAAATAAAACATCGGTGGGGAATGAGCTAGACAGTTTCTGTAGGAAAAGGAGGTCGAAAGGCGATTTCGCTGTAAACACTCGTACGGGTACGAATACGGGATTTTATTATTCCCTGCGAACTCTTGTTTGGACATAACTTGGCTCGGTGACTTTATGGCACCTGTCAGAAGAATTCGGCACTGTGCAAACCAGACAACAATAAGGTACATTCCGATGCAAAGCAGCGGCAGTCTGGCTACTCGCCTGCTCACCAATGAACTGAACTTTCCCTCTCCCCTTGTTTTATTCTTTTCCTTCGTCTTCGTCCTTCACCCTTTCCTGCTCGCCTCTTTTCAATGCGCGCTTTTATGCCGCTTTTTTCCTCGCTGACGAACAATAAAGAAAAGACATCCGCGTCTGTTTCCAGTTTCAGAAACGTTTCTACGCTTTCGGTAGGAATTGATCAATTTTTTTGTTCACTTTATGACTCTTGACACTAGAACTACCAAAGTGGTCAAAATGACCCATTCCTAATTTTTTTACAGAATCTTTATAAATTACCTACGGTGCCATTGGGCCGATTTTCCGCGATTTTCCGCGATTTTCTATTAAAAATATAGATAAACTTTTGTCTAAATTGCATTACATATTTTTATTATTATTTTATTATTATTTTATGTACTTTCCACTTTGATTTCTTCGATAGAAATAAGTATGCTTTAATCGTCGGTAGTTCTAGTGTTAAATGGCCGACAAGAGAATGTTACGTCATAGTGTTCTGTATCGAACGCATCGTTAGAATATGTGATTCAAGATACAATGTTTCGAAGCTTTAATTTAACCCTTTGCCCTATAACCACGAGTCACACTCGTGGCGTCGATTCTGGTTAAAATACAATGAAAACGTACAATATTTATGATAAAGTTCAATTTTAACTTTAACTGTAATTTAAATTTGCAAGAATGAAAATTAGCAAATACAAAATGCACGTGATATTTCGATACTTTGTATTCGACGAAGTGTCAAAGACGTGAATAACTATTGCTAATATGCACGAAGATTGAAGAAATGGTAAGCTAAGGGGTTAATCGAAACAGTATTTTAGCTTCTTTTGGTATTTACTGTTTGTTATTGGCGAGACAAGGTGTTGTTAGGTCTGTAATGAACAATCGTGATCATTCTCTGTTCTCGGGGACGTGGTACCAATGTAAAATAAGGTGAAAGAACCCGAACGTGATCGACGAAGCATTTCCAAACAGTGCGACGAAAGCCATCCGAGTCCATAAATCGGACACGAAACGGTACGCGTCGCTCGAGGAGGCACCGATCTTCGAAGCTTCGATTTTCGAAGGCTCTGGCTATGAAGGTCTCGTGGTTGATTCGCGTTTCTGATACTTTTTTAAGTAATTTTAATTAAACAGTGCTTGGACTTGGTTAGACTCGTGGTGTTGTAAGAGAAATGAGGAATGTATTACTTTTTTTTTTCCTCGTCGAGTACTGCAAAGATAGGGGATGAAAAAATGCAATAGGTTCGTCAGGAAGATATAAGCGAGGTTTTTTTAAGATTTTTTAAGAATTGTTTTTTAAGAGTTTTTTTTTAATAATTGTTGAGAATTTTTACTTAAAATGTATTTTTTATCTTCCTAGTAAAAGATTTTTATATCTGGTTAAGTATTTCACATATTTCTTGTTGAATTCTATTATTGGAGAATTGCTAAAATTGGATGGTAAAATAGAATATATAGAACAGTGTTGACAACTGTGATTATTGACATTTATTGACATAATAGTTAAAAATGAAAGCTATGTAAAATAAAGTTATAAGTTTCTTGGTAGTCTCTATCTCAGAATAAATTCTAGTCAAATAATGAATAATTCGCGAAATTATCTTAACAGCGTAGATAGTTACTGTTTGATTAGTTAATACCGTAGTTTGTGCTCTTTTATATTAGAAAGTGATGTGCACCGAAATATTGTATGTTTAAATTTTTTTTCCGCTAATAATGGAAAAAAAGCATCTTTTAGACAATACACAGTTATATTGCTGTTCAGTTTCAGCGTTGGTTTCAGTTTGCGTTTAAAAAATTCTTATTCACCAGTTGCATCAGGCCATATAAAAGCCACCCTGCGGTTGACTCCCGTTTTCCTGCGTTTAATCGCTCTTTCACGTGAGAAGCAACAGGTAGTGCCTTCGAAAGAAAACGCAAAATGCATGCAAGCTCTCTCGTAGAGGAATTCAACCGCTGACAATTAAACCGATCTTCAGAATACAATATTATAACAACGCAGAAGCGGGAAAAAAAATTATTTGCGTGGGAATAATAAAAACCAGCTAAACGAATTGTTCAATTTTGTTTTTAAACTACCAATTATTAGAATGTCCTATAAAATAATTGCATGTTTCAGAACCTTGGTTTATTGAAACTAAATAAATAATAATAACACAATAAATTGGTCTCGATAAACCAAGTAACTAAAGTTACGAAATATTTTCTGAGACACCCTAACAAAGAAAATACTACAAAAATTTAAACAACTGCCATAAATTATCACGAGTACACAAACTTTTCAAAAATTCAACCCTCTTCACTATAAATACTCCACAGTTAATTCATCTCCATACTATCCATCATTAATAATCGCACAAATAATTACTTTTTATTCCACATACTATGAATGCATTTTCAAAATTACAAAAACAATTAAAAACTAAGATTACTCAAAACTATTAAAACACCACGTTAATAAAATTTAGTATAACTGCAATTAATACAAAGTTCGCAGTACATCAAAATATTCAACAAACCGTGTTCCAAAGAACCATTGCAACTGTATCACCCTCTACAGTAAGCATCCTAAAATCCAAACACTAAAAAGAAAGAAAGAAAAAAAAAAAAAAAGAAAAGTGATCTAAAACAAAAAGCCAAACGAATCAGCCACCCCAGAAAGAACCCCGTAACAATAATTTCCAATCGACAATTTTCTCTCTCCCTATCCTCCGCCTCACCCCAAACCGAAACAAACCGAACACCACCCCCAACCCCTCTCTACCCAAAACCCTGATCACAGCATCGAACACTCGCCACAGTTCCCTGCCCGATATTTACGATTTCCCCTCGAGCCTTCTCCTCTCAGTTGTGCACCGCTGCATTGAAAAACCGACTAAAAAGCAGCCCGCGACGAGACAGCAAAGAGAGGCGAAAGAGAGGCCAAAGAGAGGGCAAAGAGAAGGCGAGGAAAAGGCAAACAGAGGCTAGAGAGACGAGGGAAGAGACCGACGGAGAGCGAGATGGAAAGAGAGTAAGTAAGCAATGGAAACAAGGGGCCGCAAAGTCACAAAGGGGTGTGAGGGAAAAAAGAGCGAGACAACAGAGGGGTGGCGGTGGACCGACCAAGGCGGAGCGGGTCCGACGAAGCAAAGATAAAGAAAGGTGGAAAGAGTAAAAGGAAACTCACGTTTGCAGTGGCCCTTATAGGCGACGGGAATGGCGCGACCTGCGCGGCAGGCAGCGAGTCGCAGGTGGCAGGCACTCTTGTAGGTATTTCCGTCGGCCCCGCAAACGGGGCGTGCGGCGGCTCGCTGTTGCGGGGGCGGCTGGGGGCACCTGCGGGCGCACCTCACGCAGTGCGGACTCAAGTTCTGGTCCAGCAGGCAGCTCCGGCCTTGGCCGCACCGGACCCGTGCGCACGAACCTGCTCGACACTTTACACGTTATTACGCACAGTCGTAAACCGCCCCCGTGATAGATGCGTCGCCTTCCCTGTTTGTTTTCAGCGCAGCCGAGCGCGCGTCCGATTTCTGACCACCCCTCTCGATACGGTACGGGCCCGATACGGTACGGTACTTGCGAGAGAGAATTCGAGAAAGTAAAAAGTTTGAAGGTTTGTGATAACCTTTTCTAGGTTTTATCATTTTTATGATTGTTGGTAATCGAAACATAATTTTTAAATCGGTGAAGTTCTTCAGGAGTTTTCCTGATAAACGTGCTTCGAGTGTCCTGGGGGAGGAGTCAACGGGTTGACCGCCACGCCGAAATGATATGTTTTGTTAAGGATGCCATTTTATATAAATTAACCCTCCATGGCGCCATGTGACTTAAAAGTTACAAATTAATGTAACTGTATTTTAAAAAATTTGTTTTACCTGGTTGTCACTGTTCTGTTATATTTGATTACTGTATTACCGTAGCGTATCTGTAGTAATTATTAGTTTAAAGATTTTCAAATCGAAGTGAAAAACTGTGAGCAATCGTAATTTTTTCTCTGATAAGCAGACAAAATTCGGGCTACTAGAGAGGGTTGATCTCTCATGTTTGATCTTGTAATAAAAATTTTTAATTATTTAATTAGTGCACATTTTATTTCGAAGTATTCTCTGATCAGCTATGATGTTCTAAATTCATTAACTGTCAATGTTCATTCAACTTTTACAATTATAAGCATTCGAAGCACTCCGGTCACCGATGACCACCGTGACGCTACACGAGAAACAATCTGTGGTCACGTATGACCACCGCGGCGGTCAACGTGTTAACCGAAGTGTGAGAGGCAAAGGATTCGAACTTTCGGTCGGAACCGTGTAAAGTCGCTCGTAAATTTTGAACGAGACGTTCATCGAAGTAGACTTTTAGACTTTCGATGAAATTTTTAAACGATGAATCGAAGGTTTTGGCTATAGCGTAGATAATTAAATAGTTGGTTCGTTTTAGAACTGTAACATTCACTTTTCTTTATTTTAAGTTTGTTAAGTGGCCAATGATTTATTAACCCTCTATAGCCCGAATTTTGTCTGCTTATTGGAGAAAAAATTACGATTGATTACAGTTTTTCACTTTGATTTGAAAATATTTTAACTAATAATTACCGTAGATGGATCATGGTGTCGCTACAGTAATACAGTGATCAAATTTAATAGTGCAGCGATAACTAAACAAAATTAATTTTTAAAAATATAGATACATCAGTTTGTAAGTTTTAAATCACACGGTTCCATAAAGGGTTAAGGAGAGCGTACTGATGTATAAAGTCCGTTGTTCTTTGAATCGTTATAATGTTCTTCTATTTTATTGATAGAGGGTAAATTCGGGGTAGTTGGAGATACTTTTTCGTTGGTCTCTAAAACGGATACCGTGTGTAACTCGAAGCTAATCAATTGTCTTAATTCCATAAATTAGACCCTTAACACTATTTCTCTTTTCTTTCAATTAAATTGGAAGCACGGTGTCTGTTTAAGGGACCAGTAAAAAGGTGTCGCGTAGAGGAAAGTTGTCTAATATAAAGATTTGTAAATTTCCGAAGTGGTCAGAAATCCTCGGTTTTTCCAAACTGTGACATTATGTATGTCAATTTTGTAATTAATTGTAGGGAAAGCTAAGCATTTTTTTGTTTCTGACATATTATCGTATAGAAAGATAAACTTTTTTGATAAGATCCAATGAATCGAGTGACGTTAATATTGTTTTAGAAAAAATAGCTTTCAATCGCACTAAAAAATATTCTATTTTAATCTATTATACTTCTAAATGAAAGTTGTTAGTTCTATCAATGCCAGAAATGTTATTTTGAAGTATGCATGTTAATGCTTACAATTGAATACCTTCGAAAATTACATTTCGGTTGTTCATTACAGTTATTTATTCCATTTAAAAAGAATCATTTATCTGCTACAAAATTCACGTAGTTGAAAGAATTATTTTATGGTATTAAATAAAAAATGTTTAAATTTGTAATAACCTCTTCTAAGTTTTATTGTTTTTATGATTGCTACTAGTCCAAAGATAATTTTTAAATTCGTTCATAAAATCAATCCGAAATTGTCACATCGATAGCTATTCAATTGCGGTTATGATAATGATTCCATCTCTTTCATACATACTCACTTTGGCAGTGGCCGTTATAGGCAACCGCTAGCTCGTGGCTTCCTTTCTTGCAAGCACGTTTCTTCAGTCTGCACAGATTTTTGTAACTCTTGCCGTCCGTCCCGCAGACCGGACCTCCTCCTCTTGGCGCTTTGCACTCTGGGCTGCAGACGCACCTCGGTCTTCCTCTGCGTACCACACACTTCTTTCCCTCTTCACACCTCACTTCCGCGCAGCTTTCTATAAAAAAAAAGACGATTTGATATCTTTGATCATTATTTTAACACTTGCTTATCAAAAAAGGAAAATTGGTATAAAAGGTATAAATACAGTGATATAGTAACAAATTTTAATAGTACAATGATAAGTAAATGAAATAAAATTGAATAATAGAATGATAAGAAAATAAAATAAAATTGAATAATAGAATGATAAGAAAATAAAATAAAATAGAATAAGAAAATGATAAGAAAATAAAATAAAATTGAATGATAGAATGATAAAAAAATAAAATAAAATTGAATAGTACGGTGAAAAATAAATGTAACAAAATTTAATGATATAGTAATAAGTAAATCAAATAAATTTTAACGAGCATACAACTTCTAAGTCACATGGCGCTATAGAGGGTTAATAAAATAGCGTTTAAATATCTATCTATAGCTGAAACTAGTTTTAATTTTTTTTTTATTTTCAAAATTGTATCTATAGTACTTGAACAAAAAATAGTTCAAATGTTACAATAAAACATACGGTTCCTCTACGTCCACGGGTTAAAGTGGAAGTTTTAGCTGCTGAAAAAAATTTGAGATAAAAAATAGGATGCAATATTGATTTACCTCTGCAAGGAAGACACTTTACACCGCCACCAAGCACTTTCCAAAAAAAGAGACTTCCGCTGTCGAGGTCTTCCGCGGAGTACGCGGTTGCTGCCGCCGTGTTCGACGCGCAACAGTCTTCCTTCGTCACTCCTTGCGACAATAATTCCTTACAGCGACCGTTGCTGATGGAAGACCAGCATATGCCGCCTGTAACATGTTATTAAGAAAACAAGAATTAATTCTGAGTGACTTGTTCACAAACAAACAGTATATTGCTTTGCTAATGAGGCGAAGTCGATGTAAGACTGGTTATTAGCGAGCGCCATTTGTAATTTAAATATGATTATTCCAGAGACGATCGTTTGCTGTTTGCGTTTCTTCTTCTAATGCAATCCACAACTTAGGAATAATAAAAATAATTTATTTGCAAAACGCTAGCTGTTTTCTGTCGTTAAACAATCTTTAATTACATTCAGACTTGTTGAATCAATTAATTTTAATATATACGTGTATTAATATTTTGCTGAATTTTTTTAACACTACAATTACCGCCGACTATACTTAATTTTATTTAAAAAACTCAGAATTAAAATATATAACGCAGAGGAGTAAATCTTTGTTGATACTTTGAACAAAAAAATTATAGAAAACTCCCTAAAAATGTATTACAGTAAATTTATAAAATTTCTACGAAGAATTACAAAGAGATAATTTTGATCACTGGTACTTTTACTGTCAAAGAAAATTATTCAAAGTGTATTCAATGCGTTAATAACAAATAACACTTGTCTTCGTTTCGAGTTCTTCTCTAAACGATTATATACAAATTAAATAATTGCATTGAATAATTCTTATAAATCATATCTTATATTAACCAATTTCGGAAGCGTCTCTTTAACCCTCTATAGCCCGAATTTTGTCTCGTTATTGGAGAAAAATTTACGATTGATTACAGTTTTTCACTTTGATTTGAAAATGTTTAAATTAATTATTCCTGTAGATGGATCGTGGTGTCACTGCAGTAATACAGTAATCAAATTTAATAGTGCAGTGATAACTGAACAAAATTAATTGTTTCAAATATAGACACACCGTCCCATAGAGGGTTAATTACCTACTGTATCTAATCGACCCAATTTTCAGCAGCGTTTCTTCGAAATTCTTTCTTTAAGTCTTTCATTATTAAACAGACGTTCGCGATAAATATTCTTTGGTCAACACCACCAAATACATTTACAGTAGAATTTAATACCAAAACTTGACCGAACCGTTACAAATTTTCCGAACGACTTTTAAATTTCCAATCGCCCGTACTTATTCATATTCATATCCGATATTTAATTCAAGACGACCTATGGATTTCTTCTCAGCCAATCCCGGATACGCTCAGTCCGCCATTTTCCCTGAGAAATCGAAGATCCATCGCGTCTCACAATAATCACGCTCACACGTGTAATCTCGCCGCGGACAACGTGTTTCTTTCGCAATTTTATGACACGTCTGTCGAGCTTTCTAACGAATGTCCGTCGATTTCGCGCCGGGCCTTGTTCCACTTTTTTTTAACGCTCGCGTCGCGCCCGCCGTACACGGCGTCAATTAAAAGTCCTCGGAGGAATTTTCCCCGCGAACACGTCTCATTAATACGACGTTCCTGGAATACTAACGCGAGCCGGCTGTCTTTCATTAAGAAAGATACGCGTAGGGCTCCGCGTTGCTCACCAAGCATAGCTATGACTGTGATTAGGCGCGCTATGAAACGGGGGAAAAAAATCCTGTCGACGATTGCTATTAAGTGTGGAGGTCTTGCGGTTTCGTCGTATCTTGAGTGGAATTGCGTGGTTTCGTTCTTGGATAATTATTTTTGACTCAGTTTCTTTTCTTTTCTAATTTTTAATTATTGATAGGGGTTCTCCTAAATATCAGCTATATTTTAAAAAATTGAAACGGGAGGGAATCGTTTTAATCGTCAAAGCAGAGGAGGGAATGAAACAAAGAGTCACATCTTGGATGGAATTTCATGGTTTCATTCTGGAAAAATTATTTCTGCTTTTATTCCTTCTCTTTTTTTTTAAATCTGTACTTAGCGATTGCAAAAGTTTCTCTAGAGTAGAGAATATTTAAAATAGCTATATTTAAAAAAATTGAGACGCGACGGAATCGTTTTAATCGTCAGAGCAGAGAACGGAATGAAACGAAACACTTAGAAACAAAAAATCATATCTTGGATGGAATTTCATGGTTTAATTCTGAAAAAATTAATTAAATCTGAATGATTTGAAATAATTTAAATCTGTACTTGGTGATAAAGAAAGTTTCTCTAGACATTAGCTTATAGTTATCATAAAAATCTACATCTTGGATAGAATTTCATGGTTTCGTGGACAACTTTATTTTTTACAGATTATAGAATTTTTTTTATTCACATTAAAGAACAGACAAACTCCGATCCGTGGTCGGTGGTCCAAGAGGCGGAAAAGTAAAGTACTTTCCTGCACTATGAATTCATAAAGGAAACGTCTCGCGTGAACTCCGTGTGCAAGTACTCTAACTTGTATGATCAGCACACACGAGCCTCGTCCAATTCCTGGCTACAAGTTAGGAATAGTCGACATTGTTTGCCGAACTCTCCATCGACTTAAGGTAAAATTCCTCGAAGACGAAGAGTTAGCGGCTATGCTAACGTATGCGCCACAATGAGCCTCGCAACCCAACGTACTAATTACTTCCACTTTCGATTGTGTGTATTTAAATAGTGCTTGCACGCGTTGCATTTAAAGCGCGTCACGGTGTCTTTACGTTTTC
Source organism: Ctenoplectra terminalis (assembly GCA_019453375.1). NCBI lineage: Eukaryota > Metazoa > Arthropoda > Insecta > Hymenoptera > Apidae > Ctenoplectra > Ctenoplectra terminalis. Next base: position 77,697 of record SMSQ01020939.1, read on the forward strand.
TTGCTCTTTAAGTGTTATCAATAGGTACACCGGATATGTATACAATAATAGTTCCAAGTCGAAGAATTATTTTGAGAAAATATTTGCGTTCAATTTAATTCGGGAAATAAATAATACAGATGGGGTTTCAGAAATTAAATTCTTTATTGGTACCGATGAACTTTTGTTTCTGTCATTTTTTCCAAACGGATTTGTAGACCATTCTGTTTAATAAAATTAGAAGAAAGATAGTAATTACAAAATGGGAATTTATTGGATAGTAATTTTCTAAATTTATTGGATACTAATTTTTTTTAATTTATTGGATAGTAATTTTCTAAATTTATTGGATTGTAATTTTCTAAATTTATTGGATTGTAATTTTCCAAATTTATCGGATAGAAATTTTCTAAATTTATAGGATAGTAATTTTATAAATTGATCTTTAAAACTAGCTTAAATATCACGAAGATCGATTCGTAGAGTACTGTGTGTAACAAAATTAGGAGAAATTTGGGAGACAGTCATTTCGAGATAAAAATTTATGGAAAAATAGTTCCCTAAATTTATTTTCAATATTATTTAAAACATCATAAATAACAAATGCATAACAAGATTCGGAGCAGCTTAGGTGGATAGTACTTTCGAAATAAAAATTTGAGACAGTAATTTTCTAAATATATATTTAGAATTAGCTTAAATATAGTGACAACCGATCTTAGACACCTCTCCGTGTTACAAAATTAACAAAAACTTAGGGGATAGTAATTTGAAAATAGAAATTTATGGGATAGTAATTCCCTAAATTTATCTTCAGAACGAGCTTAAGTATCGTGACGATTGATTCATAGACCATCTTGTATTACAAAATTAGGAGAAACCGAAGCAACAGCAATTTCCTAAATTTATCTTCAGAGCTAGCTCAAATATCGTGTCGACCGATTCGTAGATCTCTTTGTATTACAAAATTAGGAAAAACTTTAACGATATTAATTCCTTAAATTGATCTTCAGGACTAGCTCAAACATCCTGGCGATCGACTCATAAACCATCCTGTATGACAAAATTAAGAGAAACCTAGGAAATACTAATTTCTTAAGTGCTCAAAAAATTTACAGAAATTTTATAAATCAATTACAGTACCTTTGGGTAAATTTTCCGTGACTTTCTGTTAAAAACATAGATAAACTTTTCTCTAAATTACACTCATTATTTTATATACCTTCCACTTTAATTTCGATAGAAATAAATATACCTTAATCGTCGATAGTTCCAATGTTAAATTGATTTTCAAAACCAGCTGTAACATCGTGACGACCGTTTCGTGCGCCATTTTATATAATAATACGTTTGAAAGAAAAATTCTATTCCACGAATACACGAATAACGTGGCATTCTCGTAAAGTTAAATGACTGAATTAACGCCTATTGTGAAGCAAGATTTACAAGCATGCAATCGAGTGCAATTGTTACTTGGGATCAAAATTTCCATGCTAAAACCCTGCGAGAAAATAATATCGTTTGCACCGCGAAGCTTTGGTATTCAAGGAATATATCGATTACCGTAACTTTGTACCCGAGCGTTAACCATTCTGCTCGTCGAAGTCATAAGGAAACATAACGACGGAATACGGAATGAATCATGCGAATAAAAGGAGCTTTAACAGATAAAGTATACACGGTTGGAGGAATCTCAATTGTATTTTAAGTATTCATGCCTGTGGATCAACAGATCGGTAATGCGATCTGTTCTGCTCGCTTTGGTCGTATTTTCATTGACTGCAGTTAAACAGCAGCTCAGACGTCGGTAACAAAGCCGTGTGTTTAAAACGCGTTTATAAAGCGATTATGGTCGTAAGAGGTTGTAACAATAAACGTCATTGAACGGTTATAAACGGGATGTCCGAGTGGATTAGTTAATAACGTCAGTTACGATCGCGGGTAAATGTTAAATAAAATAATTTGAAACTGATTCATTGTTACGATAAACGCGTCACCGATTCAGGATAAATACACTCGAGCTGCCGTTCGACAAAAGAAACGTGGATATTTTTTCATCGTCGTGTTCGCAAAGAGCGGCGACGCGATGCGAGACGGTTATTTAAAGTTGCAGTTTATGCACGTCTGTTTCATTACGCCTGTACATACGCGGCTTAATATTTATTAGCTGCAATCAGGTTCTGTTGCGACGAACAGTAGTGGCTGATTGCTTACGATCATTTTCGTTTAGCTGTATACAAATTTGCTGGAAAAATTATTACGCAGAGTTTCTGTGTTTAAGAAGGAAATTCTCGTCCTCTCGGTTGACGTAAGCGGAGCGGCGACATGTATATATATTTTTTTTAATTTGGAATAATGGGTACAATTTGGATAAATGGATAAAATCGAAGTTCAGAAGACGAGATTCGTAATAAAGGATACAGGGATATTATTTACTTCTTTTTTTAACCCTTTGCGTTCCGTGCGATACTTTGTCACTGAAGAAAAGAAGTTTTATTTCGAGCGGAAAAAATTACTACTGCTCGTGAAAGCACTTGTTTTTATTCATTTTACAGATAACCTTTTTCCTCTCGTAAACGAAGCATAAATTTTTAATTTTGTAAATCATAGTGCGATATCTTTGGAAATTGTGCGTCGTGTTGAGAACAGAATGTCTCCGTGGCGGAGCCAAAGGAGCGCAAAGGGTTAAATTGAAGAAAACATAATTACTCGTTCTAAGGTACATATATCATAATATTCGAATTATAAAATTTCTATATTTCCAAGTAACTATGTTAAACAATTCTCTACGCGAATTAAGAAATTAGTTATAAAATATCATAAACGATAGTGCAACTAAATAAATCAATTTTAATATTATCTTCAAAACTTATATCCTATATCTCACCGCTACAAAACAACAATCAAATAACATAAAATACTCCGAGGGATAAAAAATTTCTAATTCCAAGCAACTTAACTACAAAACATAATTTATCGAGGTTATTTAACAGAAACTTCCAAATGGAACATACACAGCTATCCATCAACCATTTCAACCATGTTCCATGATCAATCAAAACTCGAGCATTTCACAACACTTCTAACAATATTTAAAATCCCAAACATTTCCAAGTTTCAAAAATCAATAAATTTTTAATTTACCGCTTCAATAACTAGTTAACATTTAATAGTTACAATTAAACTCGGAATTATATTGCCAAATTTAAATTATCACGCTCCTAAAATGAACAATTAGCAAGACTTCCTAACTCCAAAAGCGAGTGTGCGATCGTCCATCGAGAGCCGGTCGACACCGCGTCGGCAAAGTCAAAAAATGCAACTTCCGGCACGCACGTGGTGTTTCGCAGTCCGGGGGCCGCAAGGTGGCAGAGAAAGGGACGGTGAAAGGGAGAGAGAGCGCGCGGTGCGGTTTTGCGTGGCGGCGTAAAAAAGACCGAGACACGCTGCGGGAACCAGAACCGAGACGTCCCTCAGAGACAATGGAACACCTCGGGCACCGATTAATCAACCCTCGTGATAATGCAATGGAAACTTCCGGTTCCCTGTCTTTTCGCAAGTCGACCGAGCGTCTGACAACGGAATCGTCCTAACTAATTCCTCCTCTGTTGCTTTTTCCCACCGACGAACCCTATCCAACGAAACTTGTGCACGCAGTGCTTCTATAGATCAACGTTAGAAACATACGAGCGTATGTGTTCCGCAACGTGGTCCTTTTGTTTTTCTTCTCGCAGTAGTGTGCTCTCTTTGCTCTTACGAGGAGAATATTACTGCAGTTAACACTGCTGCGGGCATTTTACGTGGTTTGCCCATGGCGCCAACATGAATTTCTTATTACGCGATGTATAATTATGTTGAAAAAAATAATATGTATATTTTGCTTGTATTGGTAAAATTATTTTTGCATGTTCCTTATGGCATTGATTTCTTCGAACCATTATAGTAACAGTTGTATTGTTTGAAAATTTATCAGTATCGATATTTACTCTAGTTATGTATTTCACTATTGGTCCCGTCGCCGGTCACCGGTGGCCCTCACGGCAGTCAACGTGTTAACCGTTTGCACTCGAAGACTTTTTTAAGTTTCAAAGGGCTATTGCGAAAACTTAAAGTGTTCTTTCGGAAAGAAAAAAAAAAATTATAAATGTTTACGATTTCTTATTTATTTGGTTGATTTATTTTTATTTTAAGATAAAAGAAGTGTTTGAATTGATGGAAATATAGGATCTAATTAAAAATATAATCTCTGAAGAAAATTATGCGGATCGATGAAGAATCGAAAGATGTGTTCGTCACATGGTCAATATTAGTGTAGACACTCGGTAGAATCTTATCGTTCTTTGATTGTGTTTAAGTATTTTAACTATAATTTTTAATTCGTTTGGTATACTTCACCCTTTGCTCTCCTAAAGTTTTTTAAGTTTCAGAGGACTGTTGTGAAAACTTGAAGTATCGTGTTGAAAAGAGGATATTACAAATGTTTACGATTTTTATTTATCTCGTTCATTTGTTTTATTTTAAAACAGAAAAGAAATGAGAACTGATAAAAATATTAAATTTAACTTAAAACTTAATTTTTGAAGAAAATTACACACGTCGATGTAAAATCTAAATTACAATAGAGTGCAGAGGTTTAATACAGTATATGCTCCATACTTTCATTCCAACCTTCATTTAATAAACAAATTATTATGCCACCTTTGTACAATTAGCTATATTACCAGCCGTTCAATTAATTCCATCAAACAGATCGATTTAAAATTAATTTTTATAAGAATTTAATATTCTCTCGTTACAACCCTTCCGATTTTTATCCTTTCGCTGTCCTCTATTTGTCTATTTGCTTCTTTATTTTTCTACCGTTCTTCCCGTTTTAGTCTGACATTGATTCCAAGGAAATATATTTGTTCTTCGATTTTCTTCCGTTTCAGACCGTCTGTCGGCCATTTGTTCTTTTTTTTATATTTTTTATCGAAAAGGACGAAAGAAGTCGGAAAGCAACTGCAACAGACGATTAATAATTAGAACAATTTGTTCGTTTCTCGGTCGTCCCGATCGACTCGTGAACGTACACCATCGTTTAGCACGTGTCAGACGCCGTGTTCCTTTTCTCTGGTTCCTCGTCCATCGCGTCGATCGCGCGGAAAGGACGTTGCTCGTCTCGCCGACGAGGACAAATCGCGCCGCGGAATCGATTCCTGTCTGGCGATGGGGACTCCCGTTAATACGCGACTAGGATGCACCGTACACGTGGCCTGTTCGGAACTTTGGCGCCTTGGAATTAAGAATGTTGAGAATTTTCACCAATTTTTAATTCATTCTTGTTTCTCATTTTTTTTTTTTTTTTTTTAACACTGGAATTACTAAAATAATCAAAATTACTGATACGTAATTTCTCATGGGAACTTGATGAACTTATTATGATATATTTTTGAAGATTTTTCTTAATTTTTTACTGATATGGATAAACATGGATAAACATTTATTTCCCTTGAATTATGTATTTTTTTAAAATACCTATAACTTTGATTTCTGCGATAGAAATAAATATAATTTAATCGTTGGTAGTTCTATTGTTAAGGGTTGGAATTTATGTATAGATTTGTGTATTTAGTGGGGTAGGTGGTAATTAAAAATTTGGGATAATTTTTTCATGGATGAATTTTGCAGTTTCAGAAAATTTTCCAAGTTAGTGAAATTATTTTATTTTGACGCATTAGTTAAGAGAATCGTGTTGAATATAATTGTTTTAGTAAGTTTCTGTCCTATAAATTATTTAAAGTATATGATAATAATCTTGAAATGTTTTGTAACTCTTCGTAAAATATTTTTTAGCAAAAATTGTTAAGATAACGACTTTGGGAACAGGTCGTTTTTCATGCTTGCTAAAAATGTGAAATTTAAATTTGATAAAATATTAAACGGCGCTGTTGATGTTAGTTTTATAAAAAAAGAACATTCGTAATCAATTAAAGAAGGGTAATTTATGATGGAAATAAAGAGGTGCACCCTTCGTTGCGTGGTCGCCGTAAAGTAAGAGGCATTGCTTTTGAAGTAAACACGTTGACCGAAGTGATCCGATACTAAGTTTTCTGGCGAGCGACTTTCGCTTATATTTTTTTACCGCACCGCGCGAAATTCGAGATTCTCGAGCCTTAAAGCACGCATCGGAGTTAAATTACAATGTTTAATTGTATGAAACTACCGAGTGTATTGAATTCTGTCCACTCTCCGCTTGTCTTCCTTCATTTCTTTTGAATACTTCGACTCGCCGAGAAAATCATTTACGTTTGAAGGTTAACGCGTAAGAAAATTTCACAAACAAACTACCAATATATCTTCTGTATTTATAAAACAATTTCAAACATAAATAACTTAGAACTATCGATAATATTTCTAATCTTGAATAAAAGTTCTTTTTTTTATCAAGTTCTACAGGATAGAGAAATATATTTTTTTTAATACAAGCATTGAGACTATAAAAAGTAACAAAAAACAGTTTATAACAATTATACGTATGCTTTATATAGTTTCAATTTTTGAGTCAATTTGGTACATCTAAAAATACACTTCAAAATAGCTTTATAAAATACTGCTTCATAAACGTTACACTCGGCGCCATTTCTCGATTTATTACACATAAAATAACTCCAGTCAAAGCCAAAAATACGTTGTTGAGTTAAACATGCATGTTTTCCAAACACAGACGGTCAATATTTTTTTTTTTTTCTACATTCTAAGAAGGAATCAGTGTAACTGCGTCTCGTTAACTGTAACAATTATGAGCCGATAGAAGCACGGCGTTCTATTGCTGGTTAAAATAGCTGCAGAACCTTTCAAACCCAGTACAATTTTCATTCGAATGGTTCGTGTTATGGTCGGGATTAAAAATAGTTCTGTAATCAAGCACTTTAACGTACAACCAATAGTCGTGTCCCAGTATTTATAACAAACATTTTTTAAATTTATTATACTGAGAAATATTCACGCAAACTTCATCGAAATTAACGATTCATTTACTGAATTTAAATTAGTATTAATTTTAAATTACATATTTCACTCAATCGAAAGGAAAAAAAATTCTAGAAAAGAAACATCTCTGTTAGAATTACAGTAGTTTAAAAAAAAAATTGTAGCACGTATACCAATATTTCTCTCTTATAAGAATGAAATAATCATTCTTCATCATTAATCAATCAAAATTAAACACTCTAAGATTTTATATCACACAAAAATAATTATTAAAAAAAAATTGTCACGCGTATACCAATATTTCTCTCTTATAAGAATTAAATAATCATTCTTCATCATTAATCAACCAAAATTAAAAAATTCTGTATCACACAAAAATAATTACTAAAAAAAAATTCTGTATCACACAAAAATAATTACTAAAAAAATTGTCTATACAAAAATAATTACTAAAAAAAATTGTCTATACAAAAATAATGACTAAAAAAAATTGTCTATACAAAAATGAAACATTTTTTATCATCGCCAAACAAAAATTAAACGCTCCAAAATTTCACATATTTCCCAAGAACAATTCCACTCTTCGAACACAACCAATCTCTGTGTAACTACCCTGCTTTCGCCAACACATAAAAGAAGATTAAAAAAAAAAAGCAGAAAAAAAATAGAATGAACCAGGTACAGCTCGGTGACGATCAAAAAATTAATTAAGAACGAGTTCAGGCGAGCAGTTCGCGCGTCACGGAATTAAGATCAAAGGTCGAGCGGTCTGAGAATATTCTGAAACGAGACCCACCCCCGTTTCGTAGGCTCGCCTTTGCCACTGACCTCCCTTAACGTCTCGCGAAATGTCTTCTTTCACACAAACTAAAATCAAGCAGCGTCTATTTTTATTTCGGTCAAAGAACGACCGAGATGCCTTTGCTCGATCCACGGCCTTCATCGAAGCAACTACTTCTCGATTCCTGTTCTTCTTCTATTTTTTTCCTTTCCCCTCTTTCTTTCCTTCTCAAATCTTTCTACTCCCCTGCCGGCGAAAGATTTTTATCCGCCGAGTCGAACCACGCTGTGAAATCATTCTGACGTTAATAATACGCGATAAAATAACGTGGAATAATAAAATAATAATAAAGATGGTTATGAAAGATACGCGTGGAAACGTACGAGTATTGTAGCGTTTAATTTTATTTGCTCAGCCTCACAGTACATATATTTTTACAGAAACAACCTGGGAAGCATCGTATTAGCATTTTAATCGTTGGAAGTTCTGTTAGAACGTTAAATAATATTGTAATGAATAATAATAACTGAGCATAGGAATTCCGTTCGCTTGGTCTAAATAATAACCGTATCAATTAAAATACCGTTATTTTTATATTTATGTTTCGTACTATTTTTTTTCTTTTTAATTATTAATTCGTTGCGCTCAAGTGACGCGGCTACGGCAACGCGTATAATTTTCTTCAGACATCATGTTTTGAGTTTAATTTTATACTTTCGTCGATTCAATTATTTTTAATTTTAAAACAAAGTAAATTAATCAAATGAATAAAAAATTGTACGCGCTTATAAGTTTCTTTCCTTTTCAAAACAATGTCTTAAGTTTTCAATATAGTCCTGTGAAACTTAAAAAAGTTTAAGTCCGATAATATGAAAAATTTTTAAATGATTGAAATAGAAATTTATTGTTTGTTTGGTAGTTGGAGTATTCAAATAGAAATCTCTTAATGAATATGTCTCTTTTTTATCTATGAATAAGTTTAATGAAAAGTGTGATATTTATGTGATGCAGAAAAAAAAAAAGAAAAAAGAAATTCACTGCTCGCGTTTGTGGTTAACACAAATCGATGTATCACGGTATCATAGCGTACTATTTTTCGCGACAGAAATTATTGGCGATGGTTCTTGTTACGCGTCGCACCTTATTGCTCATGTATATCTAACTTACATAATAATCGATACGATCGTAACCACACGAACCGCATATTCCTGATTTATCGACTGCTACCGTACGAGAGATAATTAATACAGTAGCGCTGAGAAACGTTTATTATCTTCCCGCGCTCTATTGTCACGTTGATCCTGTTCAATTTCAATTAAAATCACTTGGAAAGGTAGCAGAGATGAAAAATAAAAATTAAATTAAATTTCAGTTTCGTTCTTTTGTTAACATATTGTATATATTTTTCCGCGAACTTACGCGTTTGGCGGGCGTTTTTTCGTAAATTTCGCGGGAGTTTGATCATCCGGTAAAATCGCAATAAATCGATAACTACTTTGTTTTTCTGAACGAAACTTTGTTTTATTTTACACTTAAATCTATGCTCTATGATTATTAAGGAAAAAAAAAACACCATAGATACAATGCCCATCGTATTTATACGATACCGGCTTTTCAGCACAAATTTTCTATTAACACGTTAAGCGTCACGCCGGTCCTTGCGGACCGACGCTGAAATTTCCGTTTAGGTGTCGTTGGTTTCCGAAAACTGGCAGTATCAATTTCAAAAAATAATACCTTATAATTCATTAATGGATTCTATTAAATCACATTAAACAATTTCAAAAAATAATACCTTATAATTCATTAATGGATCCTATTAAATCATATTAAACAAAGATACCACTTTCCTTCGCAGGCCTCTACAATTTTCTTCTTAAATTCTTAACAATTTTGCGACTAAATGTTTCTCAATTAGTATCGTAGCCTAACGGAAAGTCGACCAAAATCGGCGTAGCGTTTAACGTGTTAAATACGTACTTTTACGTGAGCAAAAAACGTAAAAGTACGTTTCCCATGCAATTTAGCGTGCAATGTGTTAAGAATTCGACGTTTCTTAATAAATTGCTAAACCTTCACGTTTAATTTTCTATTATTTAGAAAAAGGAAAAAGAAATAGTTTTTAAAGAAACTACCGTGAAGCATAGAGTGGTTACGTAAAATATTTGTTTACCATATACGCGAAGCTATTAATTCATTACTAGAACTGTTGAACACTGAAGTTATCTCAACCCTTCTAAATGATTCATTATTATATCTGATGTCACTATCTCCTCTCGGATCTACTCATGCCATTATTTCATTGCCTGCTTGTATGTACTTTCTACAGACCCCATACAACTAATCCCTCCTTAATCCCTTCCACGACATAAAACCAATTTCCTACTCGAAACTAAAATTGCATTAAAATTATCCAAGTGATTCAACAGACGACCACAGAAATTAGATCCTTCTTAGCTGCTCTCACCCCTTTATTTTCCAAACCTAAACCCACTGTTTTAATTAATACATTCATTGTTGGAACGTCTCTTAACACTAGAACCACCAAAGTGGTCAAAATGACGTTATATGCATAACATTTTACATTTTGCAATGTATTATTACATTATATCGAACCCACTTTGCTTCACCACCTTTCTCCGTCTCTCGTTTAACAGAACATTAACACTAGAACTACCGACGATTAAAGTGCACCTATTTCTACCAAAGAATTAAAAATGATAGCTATTTGAAAAAAAATATAGAATGCAAGGGAAATAAATGATTCAAATTTGTTACATAAAATCACAATTAATTCTTAGAAATGCATCGTTATAAATTTATAGAATTTATATGAGAAATTTCAAACCGGTCATTTCGACCACCTCGGTAGTTCTACTGTTAAACAAGCGAAGCCGCTGCGCCAAGATAACGAAAGAAACTTTCAAAACAACCTAACACATTACTTCACTCCTTAACCCACTCAAAAAAAAAGTACAAAAAGAAAACCATCAGACCTACTCACAGTCCCTTCCACAAAAGCTACCGACCGCAAAAGGCGAAACCAACCCCCAATTACCCACAATCCCAAAACCCGCCTTCCCTTCACCCAAGCGGAAGCAACGCTACCCGTCGAGCACCAACTCCTCGTGTCCGAAAGAGAAACACCCCGCGTGTCCCAGAATAGCTTCTGGTCACTCTTGCGACCCGGTTCCGCGACAAAAGTGCCGCGCGGCCATTATAATTAGTAATTCGTCGAGGCCGTCAGACGTCACGGATTACGAATCCGCCGATGGCGGAACCGACTGCTTGTTACGGAGCGAAAAGGAAAGTCTGGCGAACCGGGAGCATTAATTCTCAGCAAACCGCGCGGCGGTGTCTAGACCGCGCGACACAAGCCACCGTTTGGCCCAGTTACGCCCTTCTTCCTCTCTCTAGGCTCTCTCACTCTCTCATTCTCTCTCTCTCTCTCATACACAATCTCTTTCTCTTTATTTCTTTCTCTTTCTATTTCATTCTCACCGCCGTACCACCTTTCCCCCCTCTGTTGGTTTCCCCCGCGTCGTCCTTCCCTTCGCGTAATGCACACTCCGTCGCTGCCATTCCCTCCGTTCGGTGGCTCGTTCGCATGTTCGCCCCCTCTCGCAGTTCGCGGAGAGCCACGAAGAGCACTGTTAACGCGCCGCGGCTCGCCTCGGGTCTAGAGTTTGTTATTTGCGAGCTTGGCCCAGATGAACGGAACTTTGAGCCAAGTCTTCTTTCACTCTCGAGTCCTTCCGCTTCTCTGCGCTTACGTCACCTCGCCCCCGACCCCCGCCAACCCGGCTGACTTTGGCACCTCGGAGAGTATTTTTCGCAGACAGCCACCGCCGCGGTGACTCGCGTTTTGCCGGGTCAACGGTGACTTTGAGACACCTTTACGCCCGCGATTCGACGAATGGTAGTATCTCGGCCTCTTTTGAACCGAGCCGCCGCCGACGCAGCCGCCACCGCCGCCGCCGCTCAAACAGGCGCGAGTGGCTTTGATGGAGAACTGACGAAATGGAGACAACCCTTCGAAGCTTAGGATTTTTCAGGCCGCTAGGGAAGCCGTGTGTCTCGGTCGTGACTCGGTGCTGGTCTTTTGAGTCGCCGTTGCTTTGTTCCTTCGGTTTGATAAGGTCTTTCGGTTCAAGACAAGATGCTGTCGTTTAACACTTGAACTACCGAAGCGGTCAGAATGACCCACTCGTAATTTTTTACAGCGATTTTAGAAATTTACTGTGGCATCTCGGAGGCAATTTTCCGTGGTTTTTTTTACTGTTGAAAATGTAGACGAAGCTTTGTTTCCCTCCCATTGCGGATTTTTTTATATACCTTTCATTGTGATTTTTTTGGTAGAAATAAGTATGCTTTATTTGTTGGTAGTTCTAGTGTTAACAGTGAGATGTTTGTACAGGTTTGCGAGCGTGTGTAAATACAGTCCAGGTCGCGTTTGCCGATACGATGATAAGTAAATGAAGTTTAGAAAATAGGGATTTTAGAGGTTTAAAAAATAGAAGCTAGATGGGCAATCGTTTTACTCGCTAAATTTTATAACAAGCAGGGTGAATCGAAGAATTCAATCGAAAGAAAGACAAGTTTAAAACAATTTTTTATTGTCAGTGCTTAAAGTAAATGGGTATTAATTACGAATTTGTAATAAAAAGGTAGCTTTCTGAATTTTTACTATTACTTTTTCGCTATTGATTCAAAATTATCCTATTCGCCTCGGTAACCTACTAAATTTACGGTTTATGTATATATTTTAGCTCGTTATCTGTATTCTGTATATTTATCTGTCTTCCATTAATGCATAAAAATCCGCAATCTAATTATTAAATCACGTGGTAAACTATCTTCCCCAATTAACAGGTTAATATTAAAACATATTTGTACCAAAGAACTTACAATAATTAATTAACAATATATTTGAAAAAATGAATGATGCAACTGAAAGAAATTAGAAAAAAATTACAGAAAATGGTCAAAACTGTGCCGCAAAAAATTTACAAAATTTATAGTAGAAATTACGAACCAATCATTTGATTACGCTTTGGTACTTTCAGTGTTAAACGAAAACAGTTCCTTTTTATACGTTACGTGGCTCAGTTCGTAAGACAGAGAATGGGAATCGTTTGTGGCTAAAGAACTCTAAATTTAGAGTGCTCCAACCCTTAGACTCTTCGTGACCAACGTTCGCCAGGTTAATGGTAACATTGTAACCTCTTTCTCAAATGTTACGTTGCTTTTCTGGTAGACGTATTCGACGAACTCACCACCCTAAATTTAACTGAACTAATTAAGTTTCTCACGCTTGTACTCATAGTCATCCAGCACTGTTATTAAAATCAAATTTGTACAATCTAATAAAAGCAGATGTGTCATCGATTACGTAACAATTTTCACAACAGCAACTTCGCTCGTTCGTTTTGTTACTTTCAAGTACAAATCGAATAATCAACGTGTTTAATGAAACGATACCTGGGGTTGTGGTACTCATTATCACGATTCGTATTGGTATTTATCGCGGCGCGTAACCGTGGCTTTAAGTTGCTTAAAGGCGATGGCGTCGAGCGTACGAGAGGTCTTCGAACGATACAGAAATTGAAAATTTACGATAAAACAAAACAAAACAATTTTTCTTTTACCGTAAACCTAAATTTATTTTTTCCTTGGAATTCTTAGAACTTCGCGTATTAACCCTTTGCACTGGAAAGACACATTTTTGCAAATACTTGTCCCGAAGAACAGAGAGAATGGATTTTGACGAGTGCATTCTAAAATATCGAACGAACCAAAGTTATCACGCTTAAGATTCAATATTAAGTCTTGTATTAGGTTGTCCCAAAAGTTTCTTTCGTTTTATTAATAAGTAATGGACACATAATATTTTATATTTTGCGATATATTATTTTATTCAGGATTCATTTTGCGCTATTTTTTCCCTTCATCTTTCGTTTAACAAATAAGGCTGCACGTTTATTTAAACACTGCTAGATTACAGCATTGCGTGAAGATAACGGAAGGAACTTTAGGGACGACCTAATATAATGTAAAGATACACGAAAAGTTGAAATAAAATAATTATACTTTATCATTAATTAAGNACGATTAACGGGTTAAATGCTATGTTTGCCTGTGTGGACTGACGCTAAACTTTTCGTTCAGATATCGTTGGTTCCTGAGAATCAATTATCAATTTAATTTAATTTAATAAAGCAATATTTTGCGGTACGTTAATGGGTGTTATTAAAACATGTTAAACGAAGATACGACTTTCTCCCGCAGGTTTTCATAATTTTCTTCTTAAATTCTTCGCTATTTTTTTTAATGTCTTTGAAATCGTATCGTAGGATGTAGTTTAATGGAAAGTCGACTAAAATCGGCGTAGCTGTTAATCGAATATTTGTACCATAGAAATCGAAAGGATTGATGTTTGAAAAAATATAAGATGCCAGGAAAATGAATACTGATTAACATTTTTTACAGAAAATTGTAAAAAATGATCAAAAGTGCACCGTTTTAAATTTATACAATTTTTACGAGAAACTAAGGATACTTTAATAATTTTAGTATCAAAGAAGAATGGGTATAAGAAGGATTTCCACGAATTTATTTTATCATTCACGTATCAATTAATTAGACTCGAACTTCATTAAAACATTATATACTTTTATGTAACTACAAAAATTTAGTTTCACAGAAACTAAACGTAGAATATCTATAAGAATCATAGCCACTGTATATTTATTTATTCTTTAGATCAATCTAATTTAAACAAAATTCTGCGAATTCGTATAATTGAAACGATACTCGACAACAATTCAGATAAAACTGCGCATAAAAGCTAAGCAAAAGTTGAGTAAATTGTGCATTATATAAAATGTAATTGCATTAAATGTAGCTTAGATACGCTACAACTATGCTTCCTTTCCCTGGAATACTTAAAATAACACGAACTGTGTAAAAGTCCCACGGAAACGCAAATTTTTATCGGTCCTTACACCGTGGATTTTCCAATTCGCAATTTCACGCGCGTTACGTTGGCCAGATCCACAGGAACCGTGTGTCTCATTGTTCTCCGGGCTCGTTCGCACGTTTAGCTCTTCCCATTATGCGGGATAGCACCGGAAGCCGGTTATCTCGGTTCCGATCGTGCGTTGATCATTATACTTTTCAGGAAGCACGACTTTCCCAAATGCTGCTGCCGCGCGAGAGAGTATACAAGGTGTCCCGACAGTTCGCCGGCCATTTTGTCCGCCATTTAATGCCGTTACGTTGAACAAAAGGTCTCTACGAATATCTTGATAAACGTGGAATGTGCTCTCCAAAGACAGATTGTTCGAAAGCGTGGCTTTCTATTCTCTCGTGAACCCTGTCGTTATGAATGCATATGTTTTGCATAAAGAAAAAGACCGAGAGAGAGCTGAGTTCGATATTTTCTCTCGTTGCGGAGAAATAAAAATGGCGGATCGTTGGTTTTACTGGGCTTTCGTATTTACGACAATCGTTACTCAATTGTAATTAAAATATATTTTTTATAACGATAGGAATGGAGATTAGGTGTTGTTGCTTTTTTTTTAGTGGCTGACACCGATTAACGGTAAATCCGGCAGATAATCTCAATGAGCTTCTATCTAATCTCGCGAGTTTTCTTCGCCGGACGTTTCGCTCGTCGGAATTGCCTCGCCATCGAGATTGCATCACGTTTTTCAGCGTTAATCAACAAGTTATTTTACACCGTTAATTAACCGCGTCGATTCTATATCCTCTTCATTGGGATATTATAATCTAGCGACTCTCGTTCGACGATCGAACACGCCACGGTTTCTTTCTCGTACGACGATCGGGAAATTCAGACGCAAGAACGATCGAACGATTAGCGTCTCTAAACGGTACCCTAATGGACACCGATCCAGTCAGTTAATTCCAGTTTATTTTCCTCCGCTCGGTGTCGTTACTTCGATACGTGTTCGCCTTAATTTTATCGCAATTAATTCGTCGATAGTTACTGCAGGCTCGACTCGGTTGTTGGATTGTGCGATATAATTTTAGATCGATTCTATGTTTGTACGCAATGTAAGTTAAGCGTTTGAATCTGGGTCATGAAACGGATGATTAGGCAGGTGATGTCGGATCGAGGAAATTGTAAAATTGTAATAGGAAGCGATGGGTCTGGATAATGTGCGTTGCTCGAACTAATTGGTGAATCGAGAGCTAGACGATTTTAATGCTCGATAATGTATTCGATTTGAATTGGTCGTATAATGTAAGTTGGACGAGTATCAGCGGCGACTCGTGGCTTGAAATTGTGGGGATGCTGCAACTTTTTGAATGTAAACACAGTGTGCGTGGATAAGATATCAAAATTATGGTGAAGATTGAAGGAGAGAAATTAAAGATGGAAAAATTATTCCAAGCAAATATAAATGGATCAATGAATATATTTATATATGTGATGTGTATATGTGTGATATGTACACGTATCGCACCCCTTCGTTTAATCGAGAATTAAAAGAATATACCGTATCTTTTAAACGATACAATGTTACCAGAATTACTCTTATTTTTTGTAGTTTTACGAGGTTAAATGATTCAACTAATTTATTTCAAATTTTATAAAAAAAACTTTGAGTTACAATGTATCACCTAATTTCGAGCTGTAGGAACCTATCCCAATTTTAAGTCAATTTTTTCTGAGATAATTCCTTCTTTTCCAAGATAATTAAAATTCAACCAATAATGATGTATCTAAATTTGGGCGTCGCTGTTATCCTTTAAGGATACCGCGAGTGGACAATTCTCTTTACCCCTATGACTTAATCTTGAAAGTAATCGGCCAACTTTTCATCTCCCTACAGTACAAGGAAACTTGTTAAAAATAATAACTTTAGCGATACACCTTAAAGTCATAAATCAATGAATATTACCAAAACAAGATTTGAAACTACCTACTATTATTTAGAACACTGTATATACACAACGAAAGTTAGGCAATTTCAAAACTCGTTTTGGTAATATTCACCGATTACAACGACTTTGAAATGTATCGTTAAAGCTATCATTTTGAACAAGTTTCCTTACAAAATAAAAATTTTATTTTCCATAAGTAAAATAAACACTTTCGGTCACAGTCGGTCACTTTCGCACCCTCCTACAGTACCAACTAAACCTCGCCCAAACCTTCCCTTAAACCAAACATTGTCTCAAGATACAAAATGATGCACCCCCAAATGAACATACTTAATTTTCTACTCTGCAGAGCTGGAAACATTTCTCCCTAAACGACACACAGGCAAAAAGTCTCTGGAACCATTACGATGATGCGATCCGATCGGTATACGCGATCATTTAAAATCACAAACTATAACGGAAAATGTGTATAAAAATCAGCTTCTACTCTGACCAATTAAATTTAACAAAACGCTCTGACAAAACACCCGCATTCCTCTCAAAGGAAATCTTTCCAGCTCTCCACAGTACAATCAACCACAATGTTCAAATGTCCAAATGTCTCAACCAAAAGAGTGCGCGTAAAAAAAAAACGCATCATTTGATCGATCACGTAACGAAGCACACGAAAATCTCAGCATCCGCTTCTCGAAAGAGTGGAGGATCAGCGGCCAACGTAAGCGTATCCCCGCGAGCCTTTTCCGGGGTAGCGATCTCGCCGGGGCCCCGATGAAATAACACGAGAGGAGTATCGCGGGATCGGGCGACAGCAGGTGGTAAAAAGATCGGTACTCGTCCGAGCAAACGCTGCGCAGGCATTCGCGACGTGCCGCAGGGAGGCGAGTTCTTGCCTCGGTAAGACGGCCACGCGGTTAGTCATCAAGGCCCAGAGATTGTTCCCGCGGACGGCGACCCGACCGGTTGACCAAAACCACAAGCTTCTCCCCCCTGTTCGTTGGTTCGTTGGTTCGTTCGTTGTGTGCTCGTCGCGCTCTCCTTCTTCCCCCTTTTCCTTGCTGTTTTGCCAAGCCTTGTTCCTTCTTTCTTTCCCTCCATCGGTCTCTCTGTCTCGGTTCTGCTACGCTCTGTCGTCGGTGCAGCGCATTTCCCTCCGCGTGTCGTGGCCGCGGTTACCTTCATCCCGAGTCCCCGGTGCGTCCGGTCTCGACCGAGATCGGGTAATCTTAGAAAGTCAACTGGGTATCGGGTATTGATGGCTACATTGTTGTGCGTCCCCGTCGAGACCATCCTTTCTTGCCATCGCATGGCAGCTTTCACGCGCTTCTACCCGTAGCCTTTTTACTCGTCTCGCGATTTATTCACGTTTCATAGGGGACTCACGAGCGGTCGTCTCTTGGTCGGCGTTGGTCGCGACAGCTTGGATGCACCAAGCGTGCCCCCATGGCAGGTGATTTTTGACGCTCCTCAGCTTTGGTTTATTTCGGTCGGTTCGTATTCGTGACTCTCTTAATTGTTTAGTTTAAACGATTGTTGTTTTATACGTGCGGTAAAATCTTTGTGGATAGGAATGTACAGTGTTGTGATTAACGGAGAGTAAATAATGAATAAACGCGAATTAGGGATATTTTTATATCGGTTTTTTTTTTAGTTCTGATGCATCGGTATGTTTGTTTTGTATCGGTCTTATATTTTTGGAAATTGTAATTGATATAAACGCGGTTGGTTCTTTTTTATGAATTTTTGTTTCTGTCTGCGAAGAAGTTTATTAATTTTAATAATTTTAATTAATTTCTTCGCAGAGGAAGTTATTAATGATTAAGTGACACGGTTTAAGAGGTTAAACTTTAGATTGATAGATTTGTTTACTGGAAAATGATAATTGAAGGCAATATAAATGGCAATTTAAATTAATTCTGTGGTTTAGTGATAGGGATGGTTCGTAGGGAAATAAGTTCGAGAAGAGTTCGAATAAGTGTGCTTTGAATTTTCGTTCAAGGATTCCCGACAAAGTTTCGTGCATACTAGACAGTAAAACTAAACAAAATCTATTTCGAAACTTCCGCAAACGAGGATCGTATTAAATGCGTAAGGCACGGACGTAATTCATGATGAATTCTCTAAGCATGGGAATATTTGTGACTTATGTAGAAAATTGAAAAAAAAGCAACGTATCAACTAATTTCCTCTTATATCATATTTTGTATGAGCTACATTTTTCTGTACTTATCAAGATCTAACCCTACCATGCTAGTGAAACCGTCCATTCCCAAAGTATTTCTCGATTAAAAAAAGAAATAAATATTTTAACATGCCCCTAAGTACCATTTATATATATTTTAAATCACATATGCGCTTTAATTTGCCCGAAACAACAAAAATATTAAAAAAANGGAAATTGTAATTGATATAAACGCGGTTGGTTCTTTTTTATGAATTTTTGTTTCTGTCTGCGAAGAAGTTTATTAATTTTAATAATTTTAATTAATTTCTTCGCAGAGGAAGTTATTAATGATTAAGTGACACGGTTTAAGAGGTTAAACTTTAGATTGATAGATTTGTTTATTTGAAAATGATAATTGAAGGCAATATAAATGGTAATTTAAATTAATTCTGTGGTTTAGTGATAGGGAAGGTTCGTAGGGAAATAAGTTCGAGAAGAGTTCGAATAAGTGTGCTTTGAATTTTCGTTCAAGGTTTCCCGACAAAGTTTCGTGCATACTAGACAGTAAAACTAAACAAAATCTATTTCGAAACTTCCGCAAACGAGGATCGTATTAAATGCGCAAGGCACGGACGTAATTCATGATGAATTCTCTAAGCATGGGAATATTTGTGACTTATGTAGAAAATTGAAAAAAAAGCAACGTATCAACTAATTTCCTCTTATATCATATTTTGTATGAGCTACATTTTTCTGTACTTATCAAGATCTAACCCTACCATGCTAGTGAAACCGTCNAAAAATTTTAATTTAAAAAATTGTTTAAATTTTAATTTTAAAATTTTAATGGTTTTAATAATTTTAATAAACTTCTTCGCAGAGGAAGTTATTAATGATCAAGTGACACGGTTTAAGAGGTTAAACTTTAGATTGATAGATTTGTTTATTTGAAAATGATAATTGAAGGCAATATAAATGGTAATTTAAATTAATTCTGTGGTTTAGTGATAGGGAAGGTTCGTAGGGAAATAAGTTCGAGAAGAGTTCGAATAAGTGTGCTTTGAATTTTCGTTCAAGGTTTCCCGACAAAGTTTCGTGCATACTAGACAGTAAAACTAAACAAAATCTATTTCGAAACTTCCGCAAACGAGGATCGTATTAAATGCGCAAGGCACGGACGTAATTCATGATGAATTCTCTAAGCATGGGAATATTTGTGACTTATGTAGAAAATTGAAAAAAAAGCAACGTATCAACTAATTTCCTCTTATATCATATTTTGTATGAGCTACATTTTTCTGTACTTATCAAGATCTAACCCTACCATGCTAGTGAAACCGTCCATTCCCAAAGTATTTCTCGATTAAAAAAAGAAATAAATATTTTAACATGCCCCTAAGTACCATTTATATATATTTTAAATCACATATGCGCTTTAATTTGCCCGAAACAACAAAAATATTAAAAAAACCACCAATACAATGGCTTCTTTCCAAAAAAATGATCGAACCATCCCAGACTTACCCTAATCGTGATAAACTAAAAATGGTCCCATTTTAATAAGCACCGTATAATAAACTGTACTCGTACCCATTCACCCCAAACGTTGCAACGGAAAAAATACTTTTTTCCGCCAGTTTTTCCACCAATCCATCATTTTTTCTATTCGCAATACACAATCAGGTAAGATTCCCATAATCCACAACGAGCGGCCATTTCTCTGATTCGCTGCGATAACGTCGGTTTTATCGTGCAGGTTTTCGAGTAATCACTCTCGTTGTTGGAACTTGAAACTAACCGCACGCGCGCGCATAACTCGAGTGTTTTATCGCAACCTCATCATCACCGCAGACTTCGCCTTCGGCCATGCACGTCGGTCTGTTTTTGCTACGCTACTCATATTAAAGGCCTCCAAGTCAAAGTGCTAATCCGATACGTGTGTACAAGGGACTTACATACAAGCATCGTACAAAACCAGTCGCTGTGCCCGTTCGAAATAATTCGCCTGGTTTCGCCTAACTTTCAGAGAGACTCGCGTTTATCCTTTCGTCCCGCTATCATTATCCTTGAGACGGACTCGCTGTTTTCGCCGATCGACAAGTAGTTTCGGTCCTCATGCTGTCAGACTCGCTTCGCGCCTTTTCCAAGTCGTCGGCCGAGCGTTTTGAACGATATGGGGATTTATGATCACGCGGAGCTTCAAACTAGCATCGATCCATGGTTTTTATATTTTTTAAGATTAGGTTTAGATTTGGTTTAGATTTGATTTAGATTAGGTTTTGATTTGGTTTAGATTTGGTTTAGATTTGGTTTTGATTTGGTTTAGATTAAGTTTAAATTAGGTTTAGATTAGGTTTAGATTAGGTTCGGGTTAGGTTTGGATTAATTCCTGATTTTTGACTCGAAGAGTTGAACTTCTCGTTTTTTTAAATTTATTTATTTTGTATCGTATCAACTTTAAAACATAGTAAATGTGGGAATATACGATACATTAGATGACGGAATATAAAAATATAAAAATATAAAAATTGTTGTTTCTCATTTCAGAGTTTTCATTTTAGGTATAAGTTTCTTTTTTAATATTATTCTCTATTTTACGTTCAAAATTAATAAGTTAAGCACTGGAGAATAGAAATTTGAATCTTTTCTATTGCACAGTATTTTATATACTTTTTATAAATCGTAAAAATATTTATACAATAAATACAATTTATAATAATTATAAAAAATACAAAACGCAAAGTTTGTTTTTCTTATAAAACATGAATATTTTCACAAAAATATTTGGACATACTACAAAAGACGTTCATCAACATTTATGTTTAAAAGATTAATAAAATATTGGCAAATTCGAATTAGCAAGTAACATTTATATATTTTTATCAATCGATCTGTACCTAAAATTCAATTTAAAAAATTCTCAATTAAAAATTGCATTCCTTTAACAAGACAATGATTACGCGACTTCGTGACACCGTTCCGGAAGATATGAAAAATTCATCGTCTCTTATATCCTCGATTATACGTTCACGTCACATTCAGTATTTGGTAATGTACCGAAAGTAAACAAGTATGCGCGCGATGTTCTCCAGATTCGAATATATATATATATATGTATATATAAAAAAGAAAAAGTAAAAGGCTTACATTAATTCAAGAAAGCAATGTTTCTCCTCGCGAAACTGTACAAACATTATACCGCCCACTGGCTCGTTCAAAGTGCAAGCAAAAGAGCTCGCCGACCTCGTGGTGGCATAATTTTACGTAATGCCTTTTCAACGCACGACATATCCGTTGTTTTTCGCCATCGTTCGATTCGATCTCTCGATACCGCTGTCCAACGGTGCAGCGACATAATTGACCCGCGATCTATGATTTGTACACGCCTAACACGCGATATTTATGTACAAACATTTGTTTGGAAGATCTAAGACATCGATGTTTCGACGACTCTATTAAAATTTAATTTAATCGATTAATTTTTTGCATAATTGCAAATTTAAATTTTTGCAATTAAGTTTTTAAATTGTGCAATTTATAGTTCGGTTTCCTGGGATAAGAAACGCGAGTTTAGTATAAAAGATTGTTTTTCATTTTTATTTTTATCGCAGAAATATGAAACGAATCGAAAATGTTTGGTAACTTCGTTGGAAGAATGCTATGAAAAATTAGATTCATTCGCTTGTATTTTATAGAAGAGCTCCTGGAAGAGAGTACTGTGTTATCCAAAGGGCAGGATTACTTTCTTGTATCGTATCTTTCGCCATCTGCACTCGTGTACCAAATAAAATCTTCGTTTAGTTACGCAACATCTATGAACTGACCACTGCTCGATAGCGCTTTAATTCCTATACATTTAAAATGACGTTGTAATAGTGCAAAAACCAGGTCGATGCCTTGAGCAGTTTTAACGCCAACCTATTTGTCATTTGGAGCGAAAGGAGTTAACGAGGAAACTGAATACTGCTTTGTATAACGGTTGAACAATCCCGTTCTGTTTTACTTCGCAACCTATTCGCGTTTAACTTTGTGGAAAAAACTGTTATGCAATTTGCGTGAATAACACATGCTACTTTTATTCTCTATCGCTTCTTTTTTTGCGATAATCCGCTCTTAAAGAAAACCATATGGAGAAAATATGGCCTGTATGATTCAAACCCCTGATACACACAACCCTTAGATAACAATTTCATTTATTATATAATTTCAAACACAAAAAGTATATATTCTTTGGATCATGGCTACTCATTTCTAATAAACTCTTAAACGATTCAAAATCGCCTACAAATACACTACTCACATCATTAAGAAACTCAAATCTCTGATACATACAACCCCTAGATAACAATTC
>SMSQ01020939.1:102881-127786 GCA_019453375.1 Ctenoplectra terminalis
TTTTTTTTTTTTTTTGTTTTTATTAGGGGTGGATTTACTTTGGGAGGTTTGTAGATAGGTAAGTGACGATTGTGACGAAGGCGATTATAATTTGGAGCGTGTTCATTTGTTTTAACATTTGGGTTGTATATTGTTATTATTATGAGATTATTTTAAATTAATTACATTAACGGTACACGGTACACGTGTGACTTACAATATTAAAATATGTTTAAAAGTGGAATATTTATTTGCTTGAAAAACTCTGACACCTTATGGATGTTATCAGGGTCATTTAGATTGCATGTCTGATTTGATGTTCAAACTATTTCTAATAATTGAGAACCTAGAGTAGTTCAGAAAAATATGCTGGATGCTGACAGGTGACCGACAGGAGTGGCATTCAGAAGGGGGTTGTTTCGTTATCAATTATCAGTATGTTCTCGTTGCTCTCTTCCTTGTTAGCCTTCTGCACCCACTCGTTCCCTATACAGGATCAAAATCGGTGACACAGTGACCCATATTTTCAAGCAACAGTCAAATCTTATCCTCCTATTCCCCAAATTAAATTTAATTCTCCGAGAATTAAATTTAATTTATTACGAGACGATTCATTCCGAGTTGTTCGTTAAATTCAAGCACGGTCCAGAGCCAACACTACCGCTAGCGACCGCCTTTCTCGCTCTGTGATTGGCCACCGTTTTTCCTTAATAGCTCCTTAACGAACCCAAATTCCACATTTTCGCAAAGAGAAAAAGTTCTTTGAAATCACCTCAGGAATCGCCCCGTCAAGATTCCTTAACTTTCTCTGTCACACCCTGTTTACACCCAGAACTTAGCCTGTATTCGTAGATATTAAACGCGATAACCAATCGCAACGAAGGCACAATGGACGAAATGGAAACTGCACCACCGCCTTATAATCAATTCATCCGGTCAAGGCTCGGATTGCTAACTCTTCTCGCCGTAAGAATCTTCGCGAGCATTTGTTCGTCAAAACGGATCGCGAAACCCATCCAACAAGACCTTACCGAAGAAAAACGTTCCCAACGATACAAAGTCTAACAGCGAACAGACGAGTCGCGCTGGAAGACCTCTAAGAATCCCCCAAACACGCTAATGAAGTTTTAGAGAGCCGCTCGCCGAACCGTGTCCCGCTCGTTCCTTCTGTTTTCCCCGCGGCGTTCGCCGCCAGACGTGGAATTAGCGCTGAATTAATTCGCACTTTATCGCCTGTCCGAAGGCGAGCGACCACGCGTTTCCACGGCCGACCCGGCGTGCATCAACGCAACTAATTTCGCTGGCACCGCGCGGATAATTGGCGATCGTGGCTCCCGATTGTTCACCGTGTCCTCTTCGTGCCGGCTCGTGACGAGCAAACCTTCGAGACGCGCTTTCCTCTCGCGTGACGCGCGATCGATAAGTGTTTTGAAACGGCCGGCGAGCGTTCACCGGTCACTCCGACGTCGATCCATCGAATTGGATCAACCGTTTTCGTACGAGAGAAGATAGGATCGCGATTTATTGTTCCTTATTATTGTTATTATTACTTCGCTCAAGGGTTTCCCTTGGTTTGCTTTGATACGACAGGATACGCGGCCTGATTATCCCATTGTGTTCGGATGTTGGATATTTTTAACAGTAAAACTGCAGAAGATCGAAGGATACCTGTTTGTTAAAAAAAAAAAAAAAATTAAATGATAGGTATGTGAAAAAAATATAGGAAGAACTGGAACTATTAAAGCTCTGCGAATCGGGTGAATAAAAGTTACACCCTGAACCGTGTGGGGTTGGTTTTACTGTTACAGTGTATTTTGTGGGGTTTGTTTTTTATGTTATCCATCTACAGGTACATTATTTTAATAGGAACACGATTTAAAATTGGGTTTCGTGGATTTTAATTTTTTGGGGAAATAATTTTATGTTTTTATTTTTCGTGGATATAATTTTATGTTTTTATTTTTCGTGGATATAATCTTATGTTTTTATTTTTCGTGGATATAATTTTATGTTTTATATTTAAATGAAACGATGATTTGTGTTTTTTACATAAAAATTAAAAGAATTTATTGAACCGGTAAATACATTAAGTTTCTATTTGTGGTTGTAACATATTTCCTCGAATCCTCTTCTCAAAGAGAAAGAGACGAACGAAACCTCATAAAACAGACGATTGTTTAATTTTGTTTTCTATTTGCCTTCCATATATCTCAACATTAGAAAATATAACGCTGCAGCTTTCTTCGAAATTGTTTTATTTTCAGTAACGTGAAATAATATTCATTTATTTGTGAATCCAAAAATATAGAATACTAAAAGAAGCTCTTGGAAGCGTGGATCGAAGAAGCGTACAGAGACATAAAATAAGCAAAGGTTATTTCATAAATTTTTTATATCCACATATACATACAAACGACTTCATCCTTTTATAGCGCTGAAAAATTAGGCTAACCGTGATGACGTACACGTTGCACCAAATTACACCATCTATTCAGCATCATCGAATTAAATCCAATTAATTGCATCGGATGATTAAGTTCGATTTCACGATCTATCATTGGCTATGAGCTAATCTCTCTCGTTAGAAGCACTAGAACTATTCTCATTGACACAAAAACAAATTACCAAAGAATAATTCTATCAATTTAATAGTTATCTTAATATTTCCTTCAGAGGATATTTTTTTTCTAAATTTTCTTTTTCTCGAATACATTTTTTTCTTAATTTTCTTTCCTTTAAATACATTTCTTTTCTAAATTTTCCTTCCTTTGAACATTTTTTTTGTTAATTTTCTTTCCTTCGAATACATTTGTTTTATTAATTTTCTTTCCCTCAAATACATTTTTTTCTTAACTTTTCGACAGTAAAATTCTACACATCTGCATTGAAATCAACGTGAAAGCATCGAGAACAGTTGGATCAACTTTCTCAAACAGTGTCACGATATTCATGCGACGCTAGTAAAAAATAAATTATTCGACACAGCCGGCCCGCCGAGACGTCCTTTTCAATTATGACAATTCCTAGCTTATTCGCGTATTCCCCCATTCGGTGCTGCAAAAATTATTTCTCCGTGCCTCGGATGCTCCTGGGCGCTTCTGAAATTATTGTTAACAGACGGTGTGTACACTCGGAGATTTCTGTGAGTATAACTCGTGTTTTAAGAAAATAAGGGGGACACGATTTCTTTCGCACGTCAAGCTACGATCTCGTAATGGACGACAGTTGGACGATTAGCGGCCGTTTTAAATTACGTGCAAAGTAGACAATAATAGAACGAGAACACTAGCTACGCGACTTGCTGCGAGGTAAAAACATTTAACGCTTTTGCAATGGTGCTTTGGCTAGGCAGCCTGGTAATAATTTTCTGAAATCTTTATTTTATTTTGCCTAAAAAAAAAAAAAAAATTCCAAAGATCTGTCGATGACAATACTTGCGAAAGAAAATTTTAAGGTTACCTCGATTTA
The DNA here is from genome assembly GCA_019453375.1 of Ctenoplectra terminalis. Taxonomy (NCBI): domain Eukaryota; kingdom Metazoa; phylum Arthropoda; class Insecta; order Hymenoptera; family Apidae; genus Ctenoplectra; species Ctenoplectra terminalis. Next base: position 106,329 of record SMSQ01020939.1, read on the forward strand.
CGCTAAAACTACCAACGATTATAGTAAACCTATTTCTACCTCACGAAATAAAAACGATAGGTGTTCTAAAAAATACATAACGCAAGGAAGACAGATCTTTATCTGTATTTTTTACAGAAAATCATGAAAGATTCCCTAAATTGCATCGTTGTAAATTTATAGAATTTCTAGGAGAAATTACAAGCCTGTCATTTTGACCGCTTTGGTAGTTTTAGTGTTAAGTATGAGATATTTTTTTTAGATTGAACAAATCTTTATGGTTCGTTCTTGAATTAATTATAGAAAAATATTACTTTAAATTCCAGTGAAGCGTTTTAGAAATATTTATGTATGAGAAAAGCAAATTTTAACGGTTAATGAATCGTATACATGAATATTAAAATTCGTTTATCTTGAATTATCGGTAGAAAATACTTTCAGCCAATAGAAAGAAAAATTTTTTAAATATTTTATAATATTTTATAATACAATACTGTCTTCGTCACAGGTAAAGTATTGCGTTTGACTGTGAAATATGCGATACACAAATTTTCGGTATAAAAATTTCAGAATAATTCTNCATAAAATACTTTCAGCCAATAGAAAGAAAAATTTTTAAAATATTTTATAATATTTTATAATACAATACTGTCTTCGTCACAGGTAAAGTATTGCGTTTGACTGTAAAATATGCGATACACAAATTTTCGGTATAAAAATTTCAGAATAATTCTGCAAATTATATCATCACAAAATAAGCAAATGACACCCTTAAAACAATTTAATACAATTTTCCCTCCAAAGCTATCGTTAACAATAATTCCAAATAACTTCATATATTTTTAATACAAAAAAAAATATTATACTTCCCTTCCGCAAAACGAAACTGTCAGTGCCCACGAATATTTAATCAATTCAAATTAATCTGACAATAAGAAAGAAAATACTTTCTAAAGTAAAACACTTAACCGCTAATGCCTGTTATTCTCCTCGCATCGAAACAATAGCGATTTCTATCGAAAGTAAACATCTTTGTGAAAGTTTTATATCTTTATCTCGAATCTCGTAACTCGAACGTATGAAGCCCGAAAAAAAAAAAGAAGAAAGATCATAGTTACACCGAACAACGTTTCGTAGAACGCTCCAAAAACGAGCGAACACTTTCGAGGAAACCGATAATCGTATTTATTGAAAATATTAAGTAACAAATACGTGTACGCTTGAAGCCAAACTCGTTCACTTTATAACGATTCCCGTTCGCGTAAATATTCAACGATACGTCTCGGCCAAGTTCTTCGTAACCGAACGGCGGGAAGTTGCTAAAATAAACGTGTCGAACGAAAATAAGTACACTCTTCTACCTGTTACGTTTTGAACGGAAACCCGCGAACGAGCGAGTAAAATCGGCAACGAATCGACAATTCGATCATCGAATCGAATAAACGATCGAAGTCGGCTCGAACTGTGACACAGTTTATTCTAAACGCGATAAATAAACAGTTCGATTTGATCGATTGTGCTTGTTGTTTGCGTAACGAGAATTGCAGTACGGTAACAATTGAAACACACCTTGGTTCGAGTTGCGTCAACGTCGATTGTCATTTAGACATTAACCATTGTCGTCTCTCCAAAGTGTTCGCTAATGGATTGCGACGAATTGAGCAATTTTTTTTTTTTTTAGAAACTCCATCGGTTTCGGTGGGATTTTTTAACCCTCTATGGCTTTGTGTGACTTGGAAGAAGAAAATTTATTTTATTTAGTTATCACCGTGTAGTATTCAATTTTATTACTGTGTTAGTGTAATCATACCACGATCCATTTATAATAATTATTAGTTTGAAAATTTTCAAATCGAAATGAAAAACTGTAATAAATCGCAATTTTTTCTCTGATTAACAGATAAAATTCGGGCTATAGAGGGTTAAACGGAGAGATTAAGATTAGACTACGGTAGATAGAAATTTTAGCTTATTTCTATGAAAAAGATTCAAATGAATTCAAATGAAAGATATTTTTAGAAAATATGTAATGTAAGGAAGATAAATTTTTTTGTATATTGTTAACGGAAAATTATGGAAAATCCTCTAAAATGCATTACGATATATTTGTAAAGTTTCTATGAGAAATTAGGAATAGGTCATTTTGGTAGTTTTAGTGTTAACGCGAGTTATTTGAAGTTTGTCAGCTTGAGAGTATTTTTATTTTTCGGAGTATTTTTAAACATTGATATGGGAATCAATTAGTTAATAGACGGATGTATGTAAATTTTTGATAAATATCTCAGTGTTCAATGCAGCTAATGGGATAAGAGGATCGGTTGTTATTTAGATATCGACCATTGTAGTCTCTCTAAAATGTTGAGTAATGGATTTCCACGAATGGAACGATTTTCGATACAATGGATCGGTTCTGATTTTTTAGCCGGTGATTTGCGTAAGTTATATGAAATTTGTTAGATTCGGAGCATTTTTGAATAGCGGATAGATATAGGAATTAATTTAAAAATTTAATAAATGGAGATACGAAGATTTTCTGTAAATATTAATTTTAGAACTGAAGGGATGAGAGAAAACGATGAGAATCCATTTTTGTCAAATTCGAGATTATTATGTTTCCTTATGATTCTCAGCATAAATTATTATAAACCTGAAGACGAAGCATACTATGACACTTATTGTTAGTCCTTAAAATTGAGTTTGAAAAATATCAGACAAGGAAAAAAAATACATTAAATACATTTGGACTTCTAAAATTTTTATTTCCTTTTCTTAAGCTTTCCGATGCTTCTTGAAAAACCCTAATGAATCTATAGCTTAATGAACGCTTACGATAAAGTTTCAAACTACTAAAAACGTCCTTAGGAGACACGAAACTCCTTTTTTTATTCTTTGCAAGATACCAGAGACAAGACACTCATCGTTCTCCTTTAGTTCCTTCAACTGTAATGTAATTTTTATTTCGGATACCCTGATTTCTTTTTTATAGAATCTTTCTTAGGAAACTCGACAACATTTTAACAATTACACCAGTATTTTTCCACGGTCAAAAATTCTTTTACCGTCCACGAGAAAAAAAAAAGAGAAAATGAAAAAACGATATCGATTCAAGGTTTTATAACACTTTTGCTCAAGCCGATTGTCAGGCATTAAAATTTTTGCAAAAATAATTGAAGGAACGTGTTATGATAACGGACAATACGAAACTCGTAAGTAGCGAATATTTCCACTGGTAATTGGAAAAAAAAAAAAAANCGGGCTATAGAGGGTTAAACGGAGAAATTAAGATTAGACTACGGTAGATAGAAATTTTAGCTTATTTCTATGAAAAAGATTCAAATGAATTTAAATGAAAGATATTTTTAGAAAATATGTAATGTAAGGAAGATAAATTTTTTTGTATATTGTTAACGGAAAATTATGGAAAATCCTCTAAAATGCATTACGATATATTTGTAAAGTTTCTATGAGAAATTAGGAATAGGTCATTTTGGTAGTTTTAGTGTTAACGCGAGTTATTTGAAGTTTGTCAGCTTGAGAGTATTTTTATTTTTCGGAGTATTTTTTTGATAAATATCTCAGTGTTCAATGCAGCTAATGGGATAAGAGGATCGGTTGTTATTTAGATATCGACCATTGTAGTCTCTCTAAAATGTTGAGTAATGGATTTCCACGAATGGAACGATTTTCGATACAATGGATCGGTTCTGATTTTTTAGCCGGTGATTTGCGTAAGTTATATGAAATTTGTTAGATTCGGAGCATTTTTGAATAGCGGATAGATATAGGAATTAATTTAAAAATTTAATAAATGGAGATACGAAGATTTTCTGTAAATATTAATTTTAGAACTGAAGGGATGAGAGAAAACGATGAGAATCCATTTTTGTCAAATTCGAGATTATTATGTTTCCTTATGATTCTCAGCATAAATTATTATAAACCTGAAGACGAAGCATACTATGACACTTATTGTTAGTCCTTAAAATTGAGTTTGAAAAATATCAGACAAGGAAAAAAAATATATTAAATACATTTGGACTTCTAAAATTTTTATTTCCTTTTCTTAAGCTTTCCGATGCTTCTTGAAAAACCCTAATGAATCTATAGCTTAATGAACGCTTACGATAAAGTTTCAAACTATTAAAAACGTCCTTAGGAGACACGAAACTCCTTTTTTTATTCTTTGCAAGATACCAGAGACAAGACACTCATCGTTCTCCTTTAGTTCCTTCAACTGTAATGTAATTTTTATTTCGGATACCCTGATTTCTTTTTTATAGAATCTTTCTTAGGAAACTCGACAACATTTTAACAATTACACCAGTATTTTTCCACGGTCAAAAATTCTTTTACCGTCCACGAGAAAAAAAAAAGAGAAAATGAAAAAACGATATCGATTCAAGGTTTTATAACACTTTTGCTCAAGCCGATTGTCAGGCATTAAAATTTTTGCAAAAATAATTGAAGGAACGTGTTATGATAACGGACAATACGAAACTCGTAAGTAGCGAATATTTCCACTGGTAATTGGAAAAAAAAAAAAAAAGAAACTCACTGATTAATAATCCCGATACATGTTCCGCGTGTATAAATTTGTACGAGATACACGCGAGCCGCTGAAACTACGTAGCTTAAAGTGGCTCAAAGTATTACCAATAAATATACGTGATTGTTATGTGACGTTTATTAAGTATATCGATAGCTGTTCGTAATTAACAGCAACTTTAAAGAACATAAAGAACATGGAGCCCGATGTTCTTAATATATACGTAGGCATACTTAATCAGAACCGCAATTTGTGGCGGCCTTTATGCGATCCGATGATTATTATTAAAGTAAAAGTCCAATAATGAAGGCCTTTCGAGCGTAAAAATGAAAAGTGTAGGCATACAACGTTGCAGAATGTTCTACTTTTTCGATACACAGTGACATCTTTATGACTCGGTGCGGCTGCATTTTAACACCGGCTACACGAGAAATTTGGGACGTTGATTTTTATCGATTAGCGAGGAATCGGACTCTCTACGAGTATCCTTGGATCGTTAATTAAAAAAAAAAAAAGGTACTTTTTCGATTAATTTTGTCTAGCTACGATTACGCACTGATCGATATCTATTGATGATATATACAATTAGCGATAGGGTTGATCGAGACGACTCGAAATAAAATAAGAATTTCATTGAAAGAAAGAGTTTTAAGTTTCAAATAAATTATTTCTCATTAGTTTTAAAATTATGGTACATTATTCTAAAAATTACTCTTAAAAAAATGATTGATGATATATACAATTCGCGATAGGGTTGATCAAGCGACTCGAAATAAAATAAGAATTTCATTGAAAGAAAGAGTTTTAAGTTTCAAACAAATTTTTTATCATTAGTCTTAAAATTATGATACATTATTCTAAAAATTAATCTTAAAAAAATGGGTGTTAACTATGAATTTATGATAAAAAGTTAGCTTTCTAAATTTGGATTGTTATTTTTTTCCTATCAAAAGAAAATTGTCCGATTCGTCTCGATCTATCGTACTGTTCTACAGATATTAAGGTGGCTCTTATTTTTAACTTCTGAAATTGATTTTGCGACACCAGCAGTAATTTCTTAAAGAGTAATTTCAAGTAATAAAAAAATAATCTTTGCAAAATTTAAGCTCGATGGAATGACGAGAAAATGTGTCTCCAGGCTTTAAAATATTAAAGTAATTAATTAAAAGCTCCTAAAATCGGTTTTCTTCATCATCATCTTCAATCATCTGCAATCATCATATTAGTTATATAAAAAAAACGCGTCGGAAAAAATTTTANATTAAAATTCTTATTGAAATCCCATTATTAAAGACAAATTTTGTACAATTCCATTACGATTCCCTTCTCGGTTATGTAAACTACGAATTATGTAAGCTTTTTCCGATTTCTTTCTTTTTTTATATTAATATATGTTCGTTTATCAGTCGCTATAAAATTTTATAAAAATTAAATGAGATTATATAACGTGATAGAAAATATTGAATAACATTTTCTGGTTCGGTAATGAAGGAATTAACATTTTTCCCTGAATATTAGACAAATTAAACGAAATTGTTTTCGAAAGCTACTAATTTGAAAATGAACAGATATCGAATATATCGTGTTCACGTTACGCAACAGTGCATACTATCTTCGACAAATTATATTTTCATTTATGCAGTTCTTTACCGTCTCNTTCAACTGTAATGTAATTTTTATTTCGGATACCCTGATTTCTTTTTTATAGAATCTTTCTTAGGAAACTCGACAACATTTTAACAATTACACCAGTATTTTTCCACGGTCAAAAATTCTTTTACCGTCCACGAGAAAAAAAAAAAGAAACTCACTGATTAATAATCCCGATACATGTTCCGCGTGTATAAATTTGTACGAGATACACGCGAGCCGCTGAAACTACGTAGCTTAAAGTGGCTCAAAGTATTACCAATAAATATACGTGATTGTTATGTGACGTTTATTAAGTATATCGATAGCTGTTCGTAATTAACAGCAACTTTAAAGAACATAAAGAACATGGAGCCCGATGTTCTTAATATATACGTAGGCATACTTAATCAGAACCGCAATTTGTGGCGGCCTTTATGCGATCCGATGATTATTATTAAAGTAAAAGTCCAATAATGAAGGCCTTTCGAGCGTAAAAATGAAAAGTGTAGGCATACAACGTTGCAGAATGTTCTACTTTTTCGATACACAGTGACATCTTTATGACTCGGTGCGGCTGCATTTTAACACCGGCTACACGAGAAATTTGGGACGTTGATTTTTATCGATTAGCGAGGAATCGGACTCTCTACGAGTATCCTTGGATCGTTAATTAAAAAAAAAAAAAGGTACTTTTTCGATTAANCATTTATGCAGTTCTTTACCGTCTCGTATTCCAACAAGATACAAATCTTTCGGTTTAATTCGAGAAATACTGTGTTCAAAAATAACCTCGATACCTTTAACGCGCTTTATGCGTTAAACACACAATCAGCACCCCATTACATTAAAAATAATTCCCCTATTTCTTGGCCACCTGGTGTAAACACACTAGAGTACATCTTATCTGTTCGAAAATAGAAAAACTAACAACCACCACGGAAGCTTAATTCATCCACGATTGTAAAAACAAAAGAAGAACTCAGACTAAACAAGATTAGATTAGATTATCAGACAGAACGAGACTAAAATTATTTTATTAGATAAGTACACATGTTTTGTTGGTTTTAAGCGCAAGTAACTTTGTTTCTGTAAATTAATTACAATATACAGAAACTTGTAAGAAACGACAGAGTTGCTGAATAATTACAGATATTTTACTTTAATACTGAAACTATCAAAACAATCAAAAGACTGGTTCGTAATTTCTCATAGAAATTCTATAAACTTTTAACACTGCGTTTCAGAGTATTTTCTGTAAAATATATTATCCAAGATATTTGTTTTATGTATTATGTATTTGTCCATATATTTATTATTGCGATTTCTTCGGTACAAATAGATATATTTTAACTATTTTGCTTTACTGTCAATAATAAAGTAATTTTAATATTCTTATTACTCAAAACTAACAGAACCATCGCACTAACTTCATAAATCCTCCATAATGGACTCAAAATCTTTCTCAACGCATAAAATTACTTTCTGAAAAGCGCGATCTTCAAATCTCCCTGAAAAACTCATAAAAGAAGTACTCTAAATACGAGCTAGCACTTTTATTCCAGGATTTATTACCAAACCTATTGAAGATCTTTCAGATAGAACGATTCGAGACAAAAATAACATATACCAGTCTCCATCTCCTCCGTACAACTTTTTTTTTCATAATCAAAATTTGTCTTTATTCTCGACAAAATGATACACCTAACACAATCAGTGTTCAAACCGTAGACTCTACTTGTACCATTCTTCTCCGCTCTAAAACTCTAACTAAATCGCGACTGGTTTGACAAATACACAAAAAGCTCTTTCAGCGTGCGATTACCACCCTCTACAGCAACAGAATACTTATATTTCATCCAACAATTAAAAATTATGCCTACTCCAACAAAATAAAACATTTCTCACGTATTCTTACTTTAAGAATAACCTTATCGTATCTGACGGATAAACCGCGATCTGATACACAATTTTTAGGATCGCGATCTCCAGATATAGTTAACCCTCCGTAGCCCGAACTTTGTCTGCTTATCATAGAAAAAAGTTACGATTGCTTACAATTTTTCACTTCGGTTTGAAAATTTTTGAATAATTGGTGTCGCTGCGATAACACAATAATAAAATTGAACAGAACAGTGACAACTACGTAAAACAAATTTTTAAAAATATAGACAATCTGTAACTTTTAAGTCACACAAAGCCATAGAGGGTTAAGATCTTCGTACAATCCTATCTCGCGAGAACACATAAATAAAAATATAAAAACCACTCACCAGTCGCGGACTGCGTTTGAAGCAATAGCCCGATCAGCGAAACCAGGACGTAGGTGTTGTATCGGGGTGCCACGATACCCCGTCGCAGGGTCGTCATCTCAGGCGGCCCCCGCCAGGTGCCCCCTCGAACCGCCGCCTCCCCTGCGAACGTCTTCGGCAGCTTTGGCTTCTTAACTTCCGCCTTCGCTCCCGCCAGCTCCACGCTGCGTAGTCCTCGTGCTTCACATCTCATCTGCCACGCCGCTGTCTCTTCTTCTCCGTGCGGTGGCGACCGTGTTCTTCCCCGAATCTCGTCCGGAACGTTTTACCACGTATCGGGCCGCCACCTCCTCCTCCTCGTCGGCCACCTCGTCATTTAACACACCGTTTCGCTGAAACGTTCGATCGTTTACGCGCACGATCCCCAGGCCGAGTCGTGTGCCGGCTCCTTTCGAACCGACCAGGGGCCCACTCTATCTCCTACGTGTTACGCGAGTACCTATATTATACAGATCGTTGCTCGACGCACGCGGATCGACCACCGAACAGAACTCGACTTTCGTACCCCGGGAGAGTTTCGTTTTTTATCGTCCAACGTATCGTAACATCTGCCTGTACGTGTGACGGGAAATTCGGTTAGGGAACCGTGGCGGGCCGTTCCACGTCCAACGGAGACGGGGAATCGGTGTCATGCGATTACAAGGACGAGCACAGGCAGGACAGCGCGAGATAGGACGCGAAGAATGTCGCTCGCATTTCCGCGAGAAAGTCTCACGCGGATATTTCCGTCACGCGATTGTGCACTGTTCGTCTGGTAAAAATCATGGAAATCTCAGTAACTGATCGAATAGAGATCTCGGAACGAGATTCTTTTTCTTTTCCTGCTTTTCTTTTTTTGTTTTTTTGTTTTTTTTGTTTTCAAAGATGACACGAAACAGTGATTCGATCAAGAACGATAGCACTATTAGGTTCGATCTGAAGCTGGTCAAACGAATCGTCCTTTCTCGTCCGAATATTAACAAGGCGCATCGAATCCGCGTTCCCGGTGAAATTTTCACGTCCGGTGAACGCGATTCTCGAGAGAAACTGTTACTCCGAAACAGGCACGCGACGAGCAAGAGACAGGGGCCCGTCCAGGGCAACGGATCACGTGTCCGGCGAAGGAAACTCACTGAACATCACACCATCCACGAGGAGACGCACGGCGCGACCGAGAGGGGCAAAGGGCGTCCGGTGGAAGCCGAGGAATCGATTCGAAACACCTGTAGAAGAGCGACGTGTTTCCGTTCCGTTTCGTTCCGGCGAGCGGGTCCCCAGGCCAAAGCACCGTGTCCCGTCCTGTCACCGTGCACCACCAGCGGCGTACTTTCTCGAGCCGTGTGCGTCTCTCTATTTTTCTTTCTTTTTCTTTTTCTCTCTCTTATCTTTCTTACTTTACTCTTTTTTCTCTTTCAAAAGTTACGCGTGTTGCGCTCCCAAAGCGAGGATCGTCTCATGATCGAGCGACACACGTCACCACGATGCACCACCCGCGTATTGCCATGATCGTTTCTTCCTATTTTCTTTTTTTTTTTTTTTATCTCGTCCTTTCCCTCTTTCTCTCTACAACGAACTTGTCTCTTTCCACGCGAATTGCAATTATTCGCGGGACACGTGGACACGATAAAAGGCGCGCGAAACCTCGATCGTCGGCACCAAAAGGCTGCCGACCGAACCGTCAACGATTCGCGCGGCGAACGAGCCGGCTCCTCGACCTGCCTTACTCACGGATCCTCGTCGATCGTCCGGCGAGGAGTGACGAGCGCCGCTCGATTTCCGAGCCAATGCTTTCGACGGCGGAGGCAACGACGACGGCTGAGACTCGTTCGTTCAGTCGTTCGCTCCGTTCGCTCGTTCTAGCTCGTTCGTAATCGTTCGCTCAGACCGTTCCGCCTCGAGAACGAGCGCGGGTAGTTTCGCGGCGCGCGGATTCGTCGGATGGAAACCAAGCACGCACGAGGCCGCCCGGCAGACTGAGAGTAGCAGTCGACAGTCGACAGTCGGCAGGCAGCAGCGGCAGCAGCAGCAGCAGCAGCAGCAGCAGCAGCTAGCAGCAGCAGCAGCAGCAGCAGCCAGCAGCAGCAGCAGTACAAGGCGGAACGTTTCCCCGTATGCCGAGCGAAGCTCTGCAAAAGCAGTCTGCACACGCGGCCGCGCTCTGTGTTACGTTGTCCCCACTTCCCTTCTTGGAGCGCGCGATCGCGGCTGCGGCTGCGGCAGCGGCAACGGCATCGGGGCTCGCCTATCTGCCTGTATGCCTCTATGCCTTGCCTGCCTCCTCTATGTCTGCCTTGCCTGTATGCCTGGCCTGTTTGTTCGCCTGCCTGTCTCATGCATGCATGCATGCATGCATGTTCGTCTCCTTCTTCTGCGCCAAACCTCCTCCTTCAGCTACTCCTTCTCCAGCTACTCCTACTCCTCTTCCTTCTTTTCTCCTTCTACTCGTACTTCTTTGCGTCCTCCTGTCCTTCACCGATCCCCCGAGCCACCTTCCTTCCTTCATCCTCGTGCACCACGCGTTCTTTCCACTCTTTCCACTCTTTCCACTCTTTCCAATCTACGCGCCGCTCCTCCTACGCTTTCCTTCTCGTGGATCCTCGTTCTTCTTCCTTCGTACTCGTGAAATTTTTCTTTCTCTGTTTTCTTTCTTTTTTTTTATTCTTTTTTTTTATTATTTTTTTTTATTATTTTTTTTATTATTTTTTTTATTATTTTTTTTATTATTTTTTCTCTCTTCTTTTACTCTTCTTCCTACTGTTGCTTTTTTCATGCTTTCTCTGTTTCCCTTTTGGTTCACCTCTTTCCGTGTCCGTCTTACGTACAGTGTTCTGTCCGCTTTTTCGTCCTTCCGTTTTTTGCGGTTTCAACGCGAGATGCGCCCCTTTGTCGGCCTATCGGGCCTCGCCGTCCACGATACCCCTCTTCTGGTTTACTTCCGGTATTCGTTTCTGGACGGCCGAGGAAAGCCGTGCTGCACGCCGCGCGAGATTCGATTCTGCCGGCCGGTTCGCAGACGGAGAGGATCGGTCCCTCCGCGCGGCCGGATATTTTTTGCCCGTTCCGCGATATTTATAGTACAGCCGCGTTTCTGTTTGTTTCGGATGCATAAATTGTGTAAGGCCTCTTTTTCAGGGGCGGAGGGAAGGGGAGGAAAGAAAAGTGGAGGAGAGTTTCTTCTTTGTTCCATCGGCGAAGGTCGTTAACTCTCGTTCCTCCGATGACGGATTTTTCGAATTCTTCTTCGCATCGCGAAATTGCAAGTGCAACGGATTATTCCTCGATGCATGAATTATAAACTGAGAGTATAAAATCGTTTTCCTTTAAAGTTATATTGTAAGGAAAATTTGTCACAAATCTGCACTTAAAATTGTTATATATACAAATGTTCGATAATTGCCCGGAAATTGCAAATGCAACGACAGATTCTTCCTCGACGTATGAAATATAAATGGAAAGGATAAAATAATTTTTCTTTGTAATTATATCGCAAAAAAAATATTTCTTAGAAATCTACATTTAAAATTGTCGTCTGTGCAGATACCCTTTAATAAGAAAGCACAATTGTTTTGTGTTTTTAGTAGATAATTACCCACCAAAAATATTTACCAAATATTCTCCCACAGGGCAAATTATTATATAAAAAAAACACTGTAATTAGAAAAAAGAGATTATTAAAAAAATGTATAAATAATTATAATAGCTTTGAAAATTTCTCTTGCAATTAATTTCTTTGAAGTTTCTAAATATTGCAGACACCGACAAGAATAATAGAGTTTTCAATTCCGAAATAAATTAGTACCACGGAACATCATTTGCTAATAAACGTTATTATTATTCTTATACACGAACAAATCAATTGCAGCCACTTATCACGTTTCGTTTAACTCTCTAATCGACTGTAATTCTCTCGATGATCTCAAAGTCGCGTGGATATCGCACAGCTATTCTTCACGGTACCATTCCACGAATTATACTTTCGTTAAGCGCGCGTGTATCTTACAAACTCGATCTAAAAAAAAAAAGTTTGCACTTTTAATTCGTTTCCGGGCAAAGAAACGTTTCTTTATTCGATCTTCCTATCATTTTACCCTCTCCCCATGGATCGAGACATTTTTTCCGCAAATGGTAATAATGGTAATAATGGTAGCGAGGAAACAATGGAGTCGGTCAAAATCGCGTTTCTCCTTTCATTCGTTTCGGTTTCGCTTCTTTATTTTCCGTTTGCTCGTCACACTCAATGGGTCCATTCCGTTTTCTTACTTCTTCGCCCCGTGTAACGGTTTAATAACAGCCATTACTATTTTTACCGTCGATCACTTTGTAGCCTGTTATACAGTCCCGACGCCGCTGAAAAATTGCGCGTGTTAAGTTTTCGGTTGCACCTCGTTCGTCCAGTTTCATCGGTTTTCTATTCAATTTATATCCTATTTTTTACGTCCGACCACTTCGATCCGTGTTGATATCTTCGGGTTGGTAACTCTTTTTCTCAGGTTTTCTCTTGCATCTTAATTGGAATTTACCGTTTTTATTATAATGCACTCGATCGAATCACTGTTTGTAAAATTACTTTCAGTTTCGCGTTCTTTAAAGAGGTATCGATTTTATTTATCAATTGCGGTGGAAATGTGTACGAAATTCTTCTAATAAAGTGGAGAACAGTTATTACAAGAAGCTTAGATTTTGGATGCATTGTGTAGTTAATAAAAAAAAGAAAATCGTAAAGAATAGAACAGAAAACACATTGATTATTTCTTTCAATTAAAAACAGCTCGCTTACAATACAATCAAAAGAAACGAAAAAGAAATAGAAAGACTTTAAATTCCACTTTCCTGCTTTACATTTAAAAATATTTTCAAAACTATTACAACCACAGAGATACGTAATAAAAAATTCTAACATTCCGATTAAAAATATCAAACAAAACAGAAGAACATAGGAAACCGATATTTAAAGAAGCACAAACAATTTCACGATCTCACAACTAAATTTCCACTTTCTACAAACAATTACCACACTTTTTATTCTACCAACAAAACACCATGCAATCTCTACCCATAAAAAAAACCACGTATCCCCATTTCTAAAAAGAAAAAGCAAAAAGAAAAACCAAACGTAAACTCAAACCACCATTCCCATCAACTATTCACAGTAACATCCACCCCTAAAGAAACAACAAAACGAGAAACCAAAAATACAAACTCCTCCATCCTCTTCAACAAGCAAACTCAACAGAAACCAATTACTGCCTGACCACTACTTAAAAAAGAAACAAAAAAGAAACAAAAAAAAAACAACAAAAGAAAAGCAACAAATGAAAACGCACCGACGCAACACACCAATCGGAGGAGCTACAAAAACCAAGTNACTTTATTCTACCAACAAAACACCATGCAATCTCTACCCATAAAAAAAAACCACGTATCCCCATTTCTCAAAAGAAAAAGCAAAAAGAAAAACCAAACGTAAACTCAAACCACCATTCCCATCAACTATTCACAGTAACATCCACCCCTAAAGAAACAACAAAACGAGAAACCAAAAATACAAACTCCTCCATCCTCTTCAACAAGCAAACTCAACAGAAACCAATTACTGCCTGACCACTACTTTAAAAAAAACAAAAAAGAAACAAAAAAAAACAACAAAAGAAAAGCAACAAATGAAAACGCACCGACGCAACACACCAATCGGAGGAGCTACAAAAACCAAGTATCAGAGATTTACCCCCCCTTGTGGCGCCCTTTCCAACGAAGGGTTAACGCTTACCGAGTACCCTTAAGTCAGCGAACGCCGTTGCGTGAGTACGAGGAGGCGAATTATACGAGGCAGACAAAACGCGATGTCTCCGGGATCGAGTTCTCTCCGGGTTCCGATCGCGATGGTTACATCTACCAACGTACATTACGATCACCGGTCACCGTGGTTGATCTTTTTTTTTCTCTTTCTCTTTTCTCTCTCTCTCTCTCTTTTTGCTCTTAAGGGCGACGAACGCCGATGGCCGCGAAATTCGTGCGTGCGGGTTCCGTCTCGATGGGCGAAAGAAACGGGCGCGACGATGCCGGCTGACGGTCCATGAAGATCGTGGAACGGGGAAGAAGAAACGGACGGCGTGACACACACGCACGACGGCGAACGACGATTCGAGCCGAGAGAGGGTCGTACAGCGGCGACCTTGCCTCCGTCCCGGTGGCAAAGTGCAATAGTAATTGGTGGATGCACCGGTGCTACGTCTCTCTTTTATACCGGGCGGCCACGAGAAAACGGTACCGCCCCCTTGGCCACGTGACGATACCTTTGCAGCCGGACCTACCACGCGCTTCTTGCAGCGCATCCCCTTCAAACGGTACAACCAGAACCCCCACCAAGAGTAGCTGCACCCTTCCTTCCTTCCTTCCGTCCTTCCTTCCTTTCGCCGTTTCCTTTTTCCGACCGTGCTTGTTACCACCGTCTTGATGCGCTTTGACAATTTTTAGGAAATGGTGTGGGTGGTCGACGAGGGGGTGGCTTCTTTGGGCAAGGTAAGGGGAGTGTGGTGTTGAGGTGGATCGAGAGGTTCACAAGTGAGGGGTAGATTGGGTAGATCAAGGGTTGCGTTGGAATTCGGGGAATGTGTTACTGGGGTGGTTTTATTGAGCTGTGAAGGGGAAGATCGTGGACGAGGTTCTTGGGGGCTGATCGGTGGGTGGCGGTTGTTAAACGTATTTAGAAAATGGATACAGGTTTCGTTTAAAAGTTTAAAGGTTTGAAGGTTCAAGGGTTCGTGTTGAAGTTTGGGCGAGGAATGGAAAGTTTTGTTTCAGTAAAATAGTTTCTGTTTTAATCTGTTAGGTTTCTGTTAATTTTGTTTGTAGTTGGAATTAAAGATTGATAGAATTGATTTCGGGTAGATCGATCTTAGTTCTTATAATTCTTATTTTTGTTTTGGTTTTTTATTAGTGTAACGCTGCATTCAAGTGCGAAGAATTCCAATGAAAATAAATGATTCGTCTTTTTTGTAATTAATTCGTCTTTTCTAGTTAACGGATTGAAGCAGTTTTTAGGGGAATAAAATTGTTGTGTTTTCTTTAATTAAAATTAATTATATTATATAGCTTTTTAAAGGGATGAGATATTTGTTTATCATGAGAGAAAAATATTAAGTAAATGGATATTTGTGTATTTGATCGATCCAGGCTTCTTCTTTTAGCCGGGAAATATATTCGGTTTTTAATTAAAAAAAGGTGTGGATAAGATACTCGATACTTTACAACCAAAGAAACAATAAAACTTCTCATCCTTGCAAGAAAGTTACAGGAATTGCACGTAAAACAAACTATCAGCGATCTTGAGTGCTAAGTAAAGTCTGATCATCGTAAAAATTTGAGGATTATCTTTTTAACTGCTTCCAAGAAGCGTATCCGCGACAAAAGATTGAATCCATGGGTGGGATTGGTTTTCTTTTCAGCTCGAGAGCGTTCAAAGGGACGTATAAATAAAGGCGGGATAAAACGCGGACGATTGTCACAAAGTTGCAATGGAAGGTAAACACAGTTGAACGAACCCATCATTTTAATGCACCGTGCAATGAAATTCTCGCGAGCCGAACCGAATTTCTTCCACGACGATCAGTCTTTTACAGCTGGACTTGAAAAAAAAAAAAATCTAGAAACTGTTCCGTCTCTTCTGTTCTTCTCTCTTTTTTTTTTACACTACAGGCGTGCATTCTTGGAGAAGAACTCGTCTTCGCGAAGGAAAACAAACGTTCCTTTTAAGATCTTCTGTCTAGACGCGTTCCTCTTCTTGATTCGCCATTCATTTCTGGATTGCGTAATGCTTTTTACGCGAAACGCACGGTGAGAATGCGAAAATTATGCGGTCGGCTATTTCCTCCTTTAAATCAAGTTTTCAAAATCTGTGCGTTGAGCTTTCAGTGTTGATTCTAGGTCGTACGATTAGAACGAGTGTTTATTACGGTATGATTTTTAATTTCCTCTTGTTTTCTTCTCGCGAATCGCTTAAGATTCGAATCTAATATTTTCTTGTGTCGGTAGGAGCAACAGAAATAATTTAACACTAGAACTACCGAAATGATCAAAATGACTGGCTTGAAATTTTTCATATAAATTCTGTAAATTTTCAACGGAGCATTTTCAGGGACTTTCTTCAATTTTCTGTAACAAATGTCAACGAAGATTTATTTACCTTGCGTCTTGTATTTTTTTTAAATACCTATTGCTTTAAGTTTTTTGGTAGAAATATGTATACTTAAATCGTCGGTCGTTCTAGTGTTAAAGAGTGATAAAAATGATACCAATACGAAATTCGTGGATAAATGTGACGCTCCAAGGTTCCAATAAGAACCTAGAACTAGATTATTTTCTTTTATAAGAGTTGTTTCACATTTGCTCAACCAATTTGTTTTCTTATCGCCTATAATATTACAGTGACAAAAACATACCATTCCACTAAGAAAATAAAAAAAAACAAATTAGACCAGATTGAAATCTCAGAATCCTCCTTATCACGATATCTATCCCTTTAACCCTTTGGTTTACGATTTCTTCAATCTTTATACATGTTAGCAATAGTTCGCGTCTTTGACACTCTGTCAAACGCAGAGTATTGAAATATTACACGTATTTTGTATTCGCTAATTTTCAACATTGTAAATTTCAATTACAGTTAAAGCTAAAATTGAACTTTATCATAAATATTGTGTGTTCTTATTGTATTTTATCCAGAATCGGCGGCCACGAGTCTGACTCGTGGTTATAGGCCAAAAAGTTAACACGTTGACTGCCACGGTGGTCATATGTGACCGGAGATTGTTTCTCCTGTAGCGCCACGGTGGTCATCGGTGACCAGAGTGCTTCAAATGTTAATAATTCTAAAAATTAAATGAACACTAATAGTTACTGAATTTCGAACGTCATCATCGCTATCGGAGAATACTTTGATTTAAATCGTGCACTATTCAACGATTAAAAATTTTTATTTTATTTATTAGAAGATCAAAAATGAGATTAATTTTTTTCGAACCTTCTATTCACCGATGTAACGTCCCGAGCCATGGCGTCCTCAGCAAAACATGTGATTTTGGCGTGACAGTCAACGCGTTAAAACGAACGTTTCGTTTCAATTTTCTTCTACAATTAAAAACAGCACGGATATTACAATTCCTAGTCTTTAGAAGCACCCAGTACACGGACTGTTAAATTAATGCAAGCGTGAAATTATTTAAAACAACAACTAACCCATAAAACCGGCGAAACTGCAGCCAGACTCGAAACCACCTATGAGAAACATTGAAATATTCCAGTTGAACGATAAATAACCCATTGGTTCCAGCTACGTAACCAATCGATATCCCCTATGATGCCAAAGAAAAAGCGCTCGTGTATCGATTTATCGACTGGCGGCGTGAAAAATTCACCGACCCGATATTCCGTCAGCGACGGAAGCATCCGTCGAGAGTCTCGCGCCTCTGGTCCGAGGGATAAAAAGCGAGCGAAAGGGGAGGAAGCTCGAGGGCAATAGATCGTGGTGCGGTTGTGGTCGATACTCCGACTCGATAGAATCGCGACAGGTGGCGAACATCTAGATAGCCGAGCGGTTCTTCGGCGGCCACTCTGTCGATCGGCGAAGAATAGAATGAGCAAGTCAAGGTCAGCTGTGCGACCGGATGCAGCGGCCTAGCCTCGTTCTGGCAATCTTTTTCCTTTATGCATCCCCGCTTTTACGCCGCGCGATTCTGATACGCTTCAATGAAGCCAGTTAGCTCTCTTTCACGATGGAAATCCGGACCGTTTCTCTCGCTCCTACGATACCTTCACGCGACCAGCTTGTCCTGTTTGTTCGATGGTGGATAGTGGCCATCGAGTGGCCTTTTGGGGTATCGTTGACTTTATCTAGATTTTTTTTTTCTCTTTTTTTTTTCTTCTTTCATGTTCGGTTATAGACGGTTATCAACCAGCCATTTTGAATAAGTTTATAAAATTTATATGAGAAATTGCGAACCAGTCGTTTTGAGTAAGTTTATAGAATTTATATGAGAAATTGCGAACCAGTCAGTTTGACATATAAATTCTATAAACTTATTCAAAATAACTGGTTCGCAATTTTTCACATAAATTCTATAAACTTATTCAAAATGACTGGCTCGCAATTTCTCATACAAATTCTATAAACTTATTCAAAATAACTGGTTCGCAATTTCTCATACAAACTCTATAAATTTATAATGATATACATTCACGAATTTATTTATTTTTCTGTAACGATTACGAATGAAGATTTATTCCCCTCGCAACATACATTTCCTCCAAATACTTACAATTTTTAATTCTTTCACAAAAATAAACATACTTTAATCCCAAATAATTCCACTATTAAATTCTTCGCTAAAATTCACAAAACACGGGTCACCGACGACCACATCGCACACAGGACGCCATTAGCCAATCAGACACCGATCACCAACGACCTCCTTGCAAGTCAACGGTGTTAACGAACTTTTCAACAAAAAAATCAAGCTTCGTGCATCGCGACATCCTCATCCAATAATGATAAATACTAAAATCATCGCGTCAGAAATATTCCACTTTTCGATCGCAGATAGTTGAAACATTCGCTATCTCATCCACTCAAGGCTGCTACTCATAATCGCAATGCAAAAAGAAAAAGAAAAAAAGAAATACAGTTTCCATCGTTTCTATCAAAATCTATCATCAGTAAGATAAGAAACGTCTTCGAAAACCGTCTTCTGCTTCTCGGTCAGCAATAAAGTCATTTCAATACACGATCCTCTAATTGGTCCTCGCTCCGTATCATTAACTCGGCGAACGGTGTGCCTGGCTTAGCTATTATTAAAGCGAAACCAAAAAGGAATGGAAACACGGGTCCGTATGATCGAACACCTGTACGATCGTGGCGTCCGGACGATCGACGGCCCATTATGCCACGCAAATGGCATCGCTTGGCGCAGAGACAGGAAGCGGCTACAGAGAGGAGCCTCTGCCAGCCTCCTCTCTCTCTCTCTCTCCGTCTCTCTCTTGCTCCTTTTCAAAGGCCGTGCTGCACAGAGAGCATCGACTTCTCGCTCGCGCGAGACCAACGACGCGAGTGAATCTAGTCTGTATATGGTCGGGCCCAGTCCGTCTGGCCAGCGTCCAGTCAATGGACGTGATTCACTGTTCACCGACGGAATCTCAGGCAGACGGACGAACGGATGGCCGAGCGAGAGAGGCAGAGAGCCGAGAGGAAAGGAACCGAGAAGGAGAGATCGCGAGCAACGCGATCGTAGAACTTGGTGGAATTGAAGAATATAAAAAATTAATATAATTGTTGTTGCATTTAATTTGTGAAACATATATTTGGATGTTACTGAGCGATTTTTTATAAACCATTTGCACTCGCGAACTTTTTTAAGTTAAGTTTTAAAGGATTGGTGTGGAAAGTTAGTGTACTTTTGGAAAGGGACACAGAAAATTATAGATGTTTACGATTTTTTATTCATTTGGTTAATTTACTTTATTTTAAGAGAATTTAATACAGAATTTAATTTAAAACTTGAGACGATTTAATGTTTAAATAAATAAATAAATAAAATAAATTAATTAATTAATTGATTTAATAAATATAATAAATTAATTTAATTTAAAACTTGTGTGGAAAGTTAGTGTTCTCTTGAAAGGGGGCACAGAAAATTATAGATGTTTACGATTTTTTATTCATTTGGTTAATTTACTTTATTTTAAGAGAATTTAATACAGAATTTAATTTAAAACTTGAGATCTGAAGAAAATTATGCGCGTCGCGGCGTCAGTCGAGTGCAAATTAATTAAAATAGGTGTTTGAATATATTATTTGATACGATATAGTATTTGAAATTATTTAAAATTCAGTTTGATGAACTTTTCTAAGGATCTGAAGAAAGTGAATTCCATCAAAGTTTTTACGGCGATTTGTGGTTGTTTGTGAATTTGGAAAATATTACATATCGTGGGAAAGAAAATGATGGTTAGTTTTTTAATAAAATAACTTTTTAAGTAACGTTTGTAATGGAGATTTTGAAATAGAATATTGAATTAATCGGATACTGTGTTTTGATTTTAATTGAAAAGTTGACTTGTCTGCTTTTTCTCGGGCATGGAGATTTATTAATGTGTATATGTTTTATTAGTTTATCCGTTGATCATAGGTTGTGGAATTCGAAAGGCGAAAGTTGTAGCGGAAATGATTCGATCTATAGCGCTTTAAATTGTCATTGCATCGTAAGACGTATGAGAATATTTTTAATATTCATTCTGCGTGATTGAAGAAATAGTGGATTATTTAATATTGTTTAACCGTTTTGAAGTAGTTCGATCAATATTATTTGCATAATTATATTTACGCGAATAATAAGATACTTGATATTAAGCAATGCTATCTAAAAGATAAATTGACTGTTAAAAATTAACACTCGTTTAAAGTTTTCTCGTTTAAAATAATATTACAATGTTAATATGTAAATCGGGTGTTTACTATCATTTTTTTTAACTCTTCGATGCATCACGGACGAGCCTGTTAACTGAAGAAACCGGCCCGAGATCCCGTGATTCCTGTTTGAAATTTGATGTTCTTCTCGGTTTATGACGCGCCAATCGCTATTAAAAACACAGGAGACTTAAAGTTCTCCGAGTGTTAATTAAAATTTACCATTTTTCTGCGTGTAAACAACTGAATCGAGAAGCGTCGAGTCCAAGAAATAACAACAAATTGTAAACTCTCAGAAATAATGAATAAATAACTTGTGCATCGTATTAACACTCTGGTCACGTTCTGTATTCTTAAAGTTTTTATGTTATTTAAAAATATGAATATAAAGTTTCTAAATCTTCTTAATGCCAGTCTTAATTCAACAGGAATAGAACAAATATATAATATATAAAATGACTCATTGTACAGAGTGGTACCTTGACGTACCAATTTTTGGAGATACGAACTGTTATGTTTTTCTAATTTAATAGAAGAACATTTTTCTTTTTTTTTT
>SMSQ01020940.1:0-10344 GCA_019453375.1 Ctenoplectra terminalis
AACAGGAAAACATGCCGGTCAATTGATTATCCTAACTTTGTTTCGTGCGAACCACTCCCGAATGCTCGCACTTTTTGGAAGCTGGAGTTATCTTGTTGGAAAACTGATTTTAATCGGCAAAATTTTCGGAACTATGATACGAGATGGTTAGAAAGTATCCGTGGGTACTCAGCGCTGTCGATTTCGTTGGTAGTGAAGTCGATTTCCAGTCTGCCACAAGCGCATAAAATGTGAGCGCTCGGGAGTGGTTTGCACGAAACAAAGTTAGGGTAATGTATTGACCGGCATGTTTTACCGTCTTAAATTCAACACAGAACATTTAAGAGGTTTTTATTCGCCGTATTTATGCAAATCAGCACTAATATTAAAACGCTAATGAGCTTTGGGCAGCGATAACGCACGCGTGGAGTAAACTATCGGCTAATACGATTCAAAATTTGGTAAATAGTATGCGAAATCATATTTTTAATATTATATAGCATTGCGATAATTGTTATTATATAGCATAGCGATAGTGATTACTGAAAATTGTATTATTGCTTTTTGATAAAATTTTTCGTTGATTTGAAATTATTCGTTGAAGTGCCTTATAATTATCCGCACTAATATTAAAACAGTAATAAGCTTAGGGCAGCGATAACGCACGCGTGTGAAAACTATCGGCTAATACGATTCAAGATTTGGTAAATAGTATGCGAAATCATATTTTTAATATTATATAGCACGGCAATAATTGTAGTGATTACTGAAAATTGTATTATTGCTTTATGATAAAATTGTTGGTTGATTTGAAATTATTCGTTGAAGTGCCTTATAATTATCCGTACTAATATTAAAACAGTAATGAGCTTAGGGCAGCGATAACGCACGCGTGTGAAAACTATCGGCTAATACGATTCAAGATTTGGTAAATAGTATGCGAAATCATATTTTTAATATTATATAGCACGGCAATAATTGTAGTGATTACTGAAAATTGTATTATTGCTTTATGATAAAATTGTTGGTTGATTTGAAATTATTCGTTGAAGTGCCTTATAATTATCCGTACTAATATTAAAACAGTAATGAGCTTAGGGCAGCGATAACGCACGCGTAGAATAAACTATCGGCTAATACGATTCAAAATTTGGTAAATAGTATGCGAAATCATATTTTTAATATTATATAGCATAGCGATAGTGATTACTGAAAATTGTATTATTGCTTTTTGATAAAATTTTTCGTTGATTTGAAATTATTCGTTGAAGTGCCTTATAATTATCCGCACTAATATTAAAACAGTAATGAGCTTAGGGCAGCGATAACGCACGCGTAGAATAAACTATCGGCTAATACGATTCAAAACTTGATAAATAGAATCCCGAATTGTATTTTTAATATTATACAGCATAGTGATAATTATAGTGGTTACTAAAAATTGTATTATTGCTTTATAATGAAATTATTCATTCATTTGAAATTATTCGTTGAAGTGCCTTATAACTATCGGCACTAATATTAAAACGCTAATAAGCTTGGGGCAGCGATAACGGATGCGTGGAATAAACTATCGGTAAATACGCTTTAAAATTTAATGAGTAGCATGTCGAATCGTATTTTTAATATTATTCAGCATTAAATATAATTACAGTGATTAGTAAACGTAGGATTTTTTTTAATGAAATACAACTATTATGTATAAATTTTATAATGAAATAAAACTATTATTCGTTGAAGTGAATTGTAACTATGGCGTGGTCGAGAACCATATTTATCCTATATATTTTAAATTATAATTTTGAAGTTATGTATACGAATTTTTTTTCAAAATCATAATTTTTATTAATATTTTGATAAATTAAATCGATTTCATTCGCCAAAAGTATATGGAAGACGGTGAAACAGGAAAAATTTTGAGTTTCCTTATAATTATGACGAGTAGTGTATAATAAATACAGCTTTCCAGGCTATGCGTACTCCGTTCATTTTCCGCAATCCATTACAATGGAATACGCCAGTTGCAATTTGACATCAATATGCAAATGTTTCACTTGAAAGCGATACGGGGACATTCTACGCACATTGAATATTAAATAATCAATGAATTACGATCTGTAGGTGTATGTAGTATACAATTTATGAATTATATGCAAGATCTATGTAGAAGTGATATATCTTGGCTTTATATTTACTTACGAAAGACAGTTACGTTATCGGTTACAGTAGCGAACGAACGATAAACAATTAGATATAGACACAAAACATAACAATTGGTTAAAAATTTTAAAAACAGACAGCAATAAGTAGATCAATGTTGAATTCCTTAAAAATGTGAATAATAATTTTTTTTTTGTCTCTTGTAGTTTATAAATACACAGAACAGACTGTAAACTTAAGGCGCATTGTTCTATTTTGAAAATTGCATTGAGATTAAGCAATTACTCTTAATGAAAGTGAAGAAAGGACATTACTTATTTTACGTTGCATTGCATTACATTACAATTAACAGTTTGGTTACATGTTGTAAATTCAAGGAAACAAGTAAATTATATTAAAGGTTTTTGTCGTAGACACAGTAATTAATCACAGAAATTTATTTTTTACTAATATAAAGGATCGCTTCGCTTAACTTTCATGAATTTATACATGTTATGCAATCTAGAGAATACTTAATCAATGTTTTCTAAAAAATAGTTAAATTTTTACGAGTGCTTACAATTTGACAAAAATTTATGAGTCCATTTATCATAAAGTCATAAACGGAAGTTGACGTTTTTATTTTTAATAACGCCAGCTATATTTTACATAATAGAAAAAAGTTGAAAGCCGCAAATATAATTTTAAAGAGATTACAGATCTATCAATTTTCTAAATCATTTTTGAACGTAATTTTTCTACAGATGCATTCTTAATATTAAATATACATAATCATATTGTCATAGAGTATATTATTGAAACATAGAAGGACACGTGTGTCTGTAATAAATGTTGTAATGTATCAGTATGATACAATATAACAGTTACACTACCGCTCATAAGTATCCGGACACTGATAAATTTGTCAACTTGATCAATTTTTAGCGATGGTACATAAATATTACTAAAACATGTAAATTAATGACAATTTAATAACTGAACGTAACATTTACTACTTTCTTAAGGAATCGACACATTGTAAATTAAAATTATCTATTAATAAAAATTTACCAATAGTGTGTTAAAATTAAATACACGATTCGTAAAAGGACACTGCTTCAATTAACTATGGTGGAAGAACATTATTTAATCCATAACTTAGCAATTAAATAACCTAAATATAAAGAACTTTTCCATTAACAAAACAGATTCATAAGGTTCGACACTTATAAACTTTAATGTCATTTTCATTGCATATTAGTTCAGTAATTTATTCACAATATTACTTTTTTATCCTATCATAATATTCTGCTACACATAGCTGTAACAGTAACAATTAAATAACAAAATCATAAATTACATTCTGTTAAAAATAAGCAAATATCCGGATACTTTAAAGCGGTTGTGTATACATTTATACCTAGCAAAAACGTCTGTAATAGATAAAATCAATTTGCCTTACAATCACGTGTCGCACTCGTGACGCAGATTATAGTTCGAATATAATAAAAACACACTATATTTCTAACAAACTTTAATCTTAACTTTAACTGCAATTTCAATTTATAAGATTGAGAATTGGCAAATATAAATTATGTATAATATTTCAATATTTTGCATTTGACAAAGTATCAAAGCAGTGAATAGCTATTACTAACGTATATGAATAATAAAAAAAATCGTAAGGCAAGAGATTACAAATACGGTTCGACGTACTATTAAAAATTATAGAAAATCCTTAAAAATGCGCCACTGTAAATTTATAAAATTTCTATGAGAAGTTTCGCTACGAAAGACGTATACATATATACGCCTTCAAGAATGAAGTAATCATTTGTTAAAATTGTGCATGGAAATTTTCTGTTGCATTGAATTATTTTTATTTTCATTTACATGTGTTATATCATAATTCATTATAAAATGTGCCTAAAATTTAATATCCATATTTCTGTTATGTAAATAAAAACTGTACTGATCTGTATACGAATACCACTTTCGGTCTTTAGAGCATCATAGTGAAAGGGTTAATACGGGTCGCGAAAATGTTTGTAGATACACTAACATCATTTGTGTAATTATGTCTGAAATTTATGTTATATCCGCTCTTTCGTATAATTCCCCTTTTCGTGGACAACTCATGGGACACGGAATGTAGTCTTAGCACACTAACCAATATCGCATAAAATGTTGGAAGCAACTCAGCGGAGCGGCACAGTCTACACCACGATAACAACATTTCGCTGACATCTTATGTCAACAATCGGTCGTCTCTGGACCTGGATGTTGTTAGCAAGCCAATATAAGGACCCCTTTCCTTCAGCCATCGGTTACTCAATCAGTCAGTCAGAATTTCCGATTAGTTTTTGATGTTACGCGGACGTGATGATTCTTCAAACTCAAACCGACAGGTATTCCTAAGTGTATCTAAACTCGCGTTCAAATAGATCCGCGACCCGAAATCGGTTTAAGGAAGAAACGTCGCAGTACCTTCGGGATCACCACAGGAATTGCGCTTGAGAACATCGATGTTGCGTGTAACCACCCTGAGAATCTCCCTAAGTAGACATACTCTAGACAACATTCACAGCCAAGGGACGTCTCTCTTCCTCCATCTGTGTATTGGGTTGTGGCATAAATTCGTTCGGTTAAACTTAATACATTTTTAATACATTTATGATACAAAATATTTAATACTCATTTAATACTATTTTTCAAATGCCTGTAGACTAGGGATGAACAACGGGCCAGCTAGAAATTAAAAAATGTGCGGGCCGCATTTAAGAAACTTATGATAATACAAACACTGAATGATGAATTCGAATTGTCTGTTTATTAACAAAATAAACCTAGTATAAAAAATTACAGAAATAAAACACTGATTAACAGAAATACTATTAAAAAAACATATTTTTCAAATGCCTGTAGACCAGGGATCAGCAACCTTTTTTTCACAACGGGCCAGCTAGAAATTTAAAAATGTGCGGGCCGCTTTTAAGAAACTTATGATGATACAAACACTGAATGATGAACTCGAATTATCCATTTATTAACAAAATAAATATAATATAAAAAAAAAACAGAAATAAAACACTCATTAACAGAAATACTATTAAAAAAACATATTTTTCATATGCCTTCAGACCAAAGATGAGCAACCTTGTTTTACAATAGGCCAGCTAGAAATTTAAAAATGTTGCGCGGGCCGCATTTAAGAAACTTATGAGAATACAAACACTCAATGATGAACTCGAATTATCTGTTTATTATAATTTTTTGAAATGACGCCGACATCATAGATAGACACTGATGCCATCGTTTCCAAAAATTACGCATCGGCATTTCTTGGTATAAATTTCTCATTGAATAATCTTTTTCCACAGTATATCTTTCGTCACTTTTTTAATAGCATTTCTATTAACGAGTGATTTATTTCTGTAATTTTTTATACCAGGTTTATTTATATAAATGATGGAATCAGTGCCTATCTATGATGTCGGCATTATTTCCAAAAATTAAGTTAACACGCCTAGTGTACAATGAGGCTACGGGACACTACAGGAATTTTTAGAAGTTAAAAGGCCGCGGGTTACTCATCCCTGCTGTAGACAGTCATTAGTGAAGTCCCTAGTTTGTTAGCTAATTCTCGTTTGCTATTCGCTGGTTTTTTTCTATTAATATTTCATGAGACGATTTCAAATAGACCAACCGAAAACAGAGGCGATGAGAATGGCTGGAAAAACTATCAAGAGCGGTTTTTGCCTAGGCCAAGGATAGGGAACACTTGATGGTTAACCATCGGCCTGGCAGAACACTTAACACTTCGGCAACCGAATCAAGAAATCTCCCTGTTTTGAAATAAGTTGCTGTCTGACCGAACGGAGAGATCTTTCATTTTTTCTTCAGCAACGCGCTGCCCAACATTTTGTTTATCATTTCTCTTTTGTTATTTAGTGGTATGGATTGTGCGGTGTGGCAACGAAAAAATATCCTCGCAGGAAATGTAGAGTATGCTCTGCTAATAAAAAAAAATTGATATACGCGTTATATTTTCCAGTTTTGTAATATACCATTACATAAACTTACGTGATTCGAAGGTTATCGCACTTTTAAAAAATACTAATTACTACTATTTCATGTTCAGATTATATAATTTATCTGTAACACTAAAACTACCAAAGCGATCAAAATGACCATGACTTGTAATTCCTTGTAGAAATTCTATAAATTTACAATGACGCAATTTGGAGGATTTTTCATGATTTTCTGTAAAAAATATAGATTAAGATTTGTTTTCCTTACGTTAGATATTTTTCAGAACATCTATGTTTTAAATTCTTTGGATACAAATAGGTCTGCTTTAATCGTAGGAAGGTTTAGCGTTAATTTTACGTTTTACACAAGTTAAAAGAATATTTAATTATTTTTTATTCAATGCTTTACATAAACTATGTAATACAGAAGCATTGTCATTAAATGTAATTTATCTATTAAAAACACTTTTGTGCGTTCTTTGTATCTTCTAAGTAATGAAGATAGGTCTCCGTTACTTGCGAGAAACGCGCGGTTGAAAGCGTACAGTTAGTTGTGCCAAGCACGTTTGGCTAAGTGTTAAAAATAAAACCAAGAATCTTACGATGTTGCAGCGAATCATACACGGGTCTAATGAAATTGTTATTCGAACAGATTAGTTTATTTTACGACAATTTTCAAAGCTCCTTCATTAACCCCGTGGCTTACAATCACGAGTCACACTCGTGGCACATATTATTGTCCAAACACTACAAAGGCACGCTATATTTGCGATAAAGTTTAATTTCATCTGTAACTGTAATTTTAATCTATAAGACTGAGAATTAGCAAATACAAATTGCGTATAATATTTCAGTGTTTTGAATCTGACACGGTGTAAAAGCATTGAATAGCCATTGCTAATATGTATAGCTATCGAAAAAATAATAAGACAAGGGGTTAAGGTGATGGAATGTTAGTAGGAATGGAAAAAGTGGTTGTTGAATATAAATAGGATATAAGTGTAATTAGAATAAAAAAGTTTTTCCAAGAAAAAGCTGTATGGAGTGAAGTAGAAACGGAAAATTTTTAATTATTTTATTTAATAAGTTATGCGATATCACTAACATATGATAACAGGGTTGACGTCTTTCTCTCTGAGAATTCTAGAAAATAAATTTTTAGCCATTGCTAATATGTGAAGCTACTGAAAAAGTAATAGTGCAAGGGGTTATGTTTGGAATGACATCCAGGCAGTGGTTCATCTTTCAAATTCAAGTTTCCAAATCGAAATCTTGCAAATCACTTTTATACTGTCCTCTCACTAATCACACTATCACCGTATACACTATAAACTTTTCGAGCTGTTTGCAGCACGGTTACCTTGTTTAAACTCGAACAGTATTACATGCCGAAAATGCACTTTAAATCTTCCATAGCTTTGACAGGAGCTGTGATAAGTAACACTGTTAGGATTAAACTAATTATTTGTGACTCCATTATTATCACGGGTCGCGCAATAATGAAAACAGCAATCGATTCTTACAATTAGAAGAGAAACTTGATACTTGCTGCGTCCGAACGAATTTATGTTACAACTCTATATATCTAATAATGATTAACCCGCATTTATAAGCCGAAATAGTGTGTGTATCGTATGTGCTGTAATCAAAGCGTCAAAGTTGAATTACGATCCTCCTAAATCCTATCTCAAAAGTATCCACAAGATGAGCTTTAGCTTGTTAACCAAAACTCGGTGCCAGAGAGGACATTTTTACTTGATACACTGCTCGTCATAATTATCAGGCATCCCAAATTTTTCCAATTTCACCGTCTTCCATATATTTCTAGCGAGTCGAATCGATCTAATTTATTAAAATATAGATAAAAATGACAATTTTGAAAAAAATACGTGTATGTACAACTTCGTTATTTAAAATAATAGGATAAATGTGGTTTTCGATAGTATCATAATTGCAAAGCACTTTAATGAATAATTTCATTATAAAGCAGTAATACAATTTTTAGTAATTATTATAATTACCGCTATGCTGAATAATATTAACCCTTTGCCTTACAATCACGAGTCTTACTCGTGGCACAGATTATAGTTCGAATACAATTAAAACACATTATATTTCTAAATTTAATCTTAACTTTAACTGCAATTTCGATTTATTGAGAATTAACAAATATAAATTTTGTATAATATTTCAATATTTTGCATTTGACAAAGTGTTAAACCAGTGAATAGTTATTTCTATGTATACAAATACTAAATAAAATTGTAAGGCAAGGGATTAAAAATATGATTTGGCATATTATTTATGAAATTTTAAAGCGTATTTGTCAATAGTTTACACCACTTGTGCGTTATTGCTGTCCTAAGCTCATTAGTGTACTGATATTGGTGTTGATTTGCATAAATACAGTTACCAAATATCCGTTAAATGTTCTTCATTGGATTTAAGACGACGGAACATGCCGATCAATTCATTACCCCAATTTCGTTTCGTGCGAACCACTCCTGAGTGCTCGCATTTTTGCGGACAGCGACGTTATCTTGTTGGAAAACTGATTTTAAGCGGCCAAATTTTTGGGGGTACAGTTCGAGACCTAGATCATTTGGTGTAACCTAGATCATTTACATTATTCAAAAATTCATCTTTAAAATCTCACGTATTATGAAGTCTCATAATAATTACACACACACCTCGCAATTATTATAGATATATATCCATAATAATACATTTTATAAATAATTCAGCAAAGTAATACTTAATACTCCATAAATTGTGTTTACTGTCTTATATTTTAAACCCAATTTTGTCCGACATGCACTCATTTCGTACATGATCTAGATCATTTACACATCGTTCAGACACACGCCTTTCACATCTCACGTATTATGAAGATTCATAATAATTATACACACACACACCTCCCAATTACTATAGATATATATTCATAATAATACATTTTATAAATAATTTAGCAAACTAATACTTAATTCTCCATAAGTTGTATTCAGTGTCTTAGATTTTAAACCTAATTTTGTCCGAAATGCACTCACTTCATTGATGACCTAGATCATCTACACATTGTTCAAACACTCGCCTTTCACATCTCGCGTATTGTGAATGTTCGTAATAATTACACGCACAGTTATTATAGATATATATTCATAAGAATACATTTTATAAATAATTCAGCAAAGTAATACTTAATTCCCCATAAATTCTATTCAGTGTCTTACATTTTAAACCCAATTTTGTCCGAAATGCACTCGTTCCGTTGACGACC
This sequence comes from Ctenoplectra terminalis, assembly GCA_019453375.1. Lineage (NCBI taxonomy): Eukaryota > Metazoa > Arthropoda > Insecta > Hymenoptera > Apidae > Ctenoplectra > Ctenoplectra terminalis. The sequence continues at coordinate 9,430 of SMSQ01020940.1, forward strand.
TCTCATATCAAGAAATAACTCGATGATCTCTAATTTCACGAAATACCACAAGATGCAGATCATTCATTTCTTCTAAATCCATGTTTCCTAACTATTGAACTGCAATGGAGTAACTCTATTTCAACTGCACGAATATATCAACTTGTAACATGCCACCTCGCGTACAGTAACTTTAGTGCAATTGTGAGTCAAAAAACCGATCAGCATCGGTGGAGAATAATTAACTGCCTTGAATTGATACTTTGTTGCAGTGTACTGTTGAAAATATATAAAAGAGTGGCGAAGAAAAAAAACGGCAAATGACCAAAAAGGCAGAAAGCATCCTGCACTGATACGATGCTGCGCTCAACTCTAAAACGAGCCGTAGGGTACGGATCTTGCATTGTGTATACAGAGACCTCGTATACCAGGATCACCGTTACAAGTGATGTAGAGTTACCTGCAACAAGCCCACGTTCCGAGTTTATGTACAGGACTAAATAAAAGCTAGACGCTGCCAATAAATACAAATCGCCTCTCGAGATCGTGCACGTTTGAATTCTACCACCGCAGCGATGAAACCGTGGAATAAATAAACCACGGTTGCAACAAAGGGTGATAATATATTTAAGCCTTTGCACTATTTTGACTCCACCATGGAGATATTCATAATATGTTGTATGGCACCATTGGCTCAGCTGGGGAGACATACGCAATTTGCATCACAATTCAACATACACAACACCACTGCAAGCATGTGCAGTATGTATTTCTGCTTGACAGGTACTCTGCTGTAATAATCTTGAGTGAAAATTACATATTATTTAGTTTTTCGCATCGTCTAACAATTTATTTGTTTTTTATACGAACCTTAAATTAATTAATTTTTTATTTAGATAATATAGTTATAATTTATTTATGCAATATATTAATATA
>SMSQ01020943.1:0-15758 GCA_019453375.1 Ctenoplectra terminalis
GTCCTTTTGAAACGAGCAATATCTTATCCGATCTTGAGCACAATGAATTAACGAAGTATTATTTCGCGAGTGGAAATTTCACGCGCGAGACTCGCGATCGAGCTCGACTCTTAACGAAACTCATTGATCGCGAAAACGATCATCGAACGATAATACGGACGCTTACCTATATACCCAACATTTTTCCAAATCAAGGAAGCGATTGAATCGAACGCCACGAATCGTGCGCGCTTATAAATTGTTTTCCAAGGCTGTTGCGAAAGATCGGCGCGAAGGAAGAGAAACATTTTTTTCCTCGAAGCTGAAGAATTTTTTCGATGCATCGAAATAGTGGCTCTATAACGTTTAATGAGACGATCGAATAATTCATAAACTGCCGAGAGCAGCGATTCTTCACGGTGCATTGGCGCATCCTGAAGAATTCCAGATGCACAGTTATGTTGGTGCATACAATGGCAAGCGGTTAGGCCGAACGCCGAGTTGAAGCTTATTAGATACGATCAGGAAGAAATGTACATCTCATTATCGTTCGCAGAAATATCACCTTTGTAATTAATAACGTGGAACCCGAGGCGTTAGGCCCACGTAATGGCCACCGTTTGGTGCATTAACCTAAAAGCTAATGGCTTCTTCAAACAATATCTTCTGGGTGAAATGGTTCAATCATTTGGAATAGGATCGTGGGATTTGAATCAGCTATGTTTAACCGAAATTGTTTGTTGGATTGAACGAAAAATGTTATTGGTTCGTTGTGGTTTACGTTTATAAAAATAGGCAAACAATTCTTTACTTTACGATGCTTTATTTTATTTTCTTTGATTAATTAAATTAAAAAGTGAGCTTCGTATTAAATTTTAATAAACACCACTGTATTAAACTTTAATAAACACCGCCGTGTTAAATTTCAATAAACCTACAAAAAATATTATTGGTTCATTGTGGATTACAGTTACAAAAATAGGCAAAAAATTAATAGTAATCCTTTATTTTATTTCCTTTGATTAATTAAATTTAAAAGTGAGCTTCGTATTCTATTTTAATAAACCAACATAAAATATTATTGGTCCATTGTGGATAACATTTACAAAAATAGGCAAAAAATTAATCGCGATGCTTTATTTTATTTCCTTTGATTAATTAAATTTAAAAGTGAGCTTGGTATTAAATTTTAATAAACGAACAAAAAATATTATTGGTCCGTTGTGAAATACAGTTACAAAAACAGGTAAAAAATTAATGGTAATGCTTTATTTTATTTCCTATAATTAATTAAATTTAAAAGTGAGCTTCGTATTAAATTTTAATAAACGAACAAAAAATATTATCGGTCCATTGTGGATACATTTACAAAAATATGAAAAAAATCAATCGCGATGTTTTATTTTATTTCCTTTGATTAATTAAATTAAAAAGTGAGCTTCGTGTTGAATTTTAATAAACTGCAAAATAGGTAATTGTACATTTTAGAAGAATCGCAGAAAAACTTTAATTGCGCCACGTGTTGAACATAGCCGCAGTATTTTTAAAACAATCAAAATTGCAATCTAGATAGAATATAAAATTAACGTGACACGGAATTGAATAAACACAGGGGTTAATCGCTTTTATTTTTTATTCGAAACGAGATCTCTTCAATCCGAGATCCCCTCAATGGCGGTGTGACTAATTCCAAATCGTAGGAACTCGATTAAACGCGAGTTAACCTCTGCATTTCCTCAATCAAGTCCAAGTTGAATCGAAGTCGAACGTATTTCCGATTAATTTCACGGTATAGTTGATTCGATGCTGCTTGAAAGCGAAGAAGAAGATTGAAATAGCCTTTGTGTCTACTGGCTATTTCGCAGACTGTAGCAAAAGCGTACGGTTAGATACAATATCAACGGCGAAAGAGATGTGCTAGGTGTGGCCGGTCAGAGAGAGAGTGTATTCGCGGTCGTAAACCGTAGTTGCAATACGAATAAAATGTAAATTCGGTCTGCTATCTGAGAGTTGCAACTGGCCATTCTCCAAGGCACTGGTCGTGAACAGTTAAGAGGAAAGTTCAGAAAGAAACGAGCCACTCTTCTGTCACGACGCCACACGATGTTCCGCTTGATCTATTATTCATTTTTGTCCGCTTCTTTTTTGCATACGTTCCATTTTCTTTCTCGACACAATTTTGGCTTTCAATTTTTCACCGGGACAAATATTTTTGGCCACGTTACGATGGTAGTTGGAACATATTTTTATTTCGTTGCTTATCTTGTTTTTCTCTCTGTATAATTTTGGATTTGTGAATGTTATTTCATATTTTATAATGGAACATTTTTTTATTAGGTTCTAGGTTTCATTTCCATGATATTTAATGGTAGAAAATTTAAGATAGAATAGAGCGAGGCGATTCGGGACAAAATAAGACTTTTTTAATTTTAAAAAGATTGTTTGTTATCAATGTTCAAAGTAAATGGTTATTAATTACGAATTTATAATAGAATGTTAAGTTTCTGGATTTTTACTGTTATCTTTTCGCTCTCGAAACAAAATGATCCGATTCCTCTCGGTCTACCCTACTTGGATCTAATTTATTAGTTCGTAATGTTAAAAGAAGTACGATAGTTTTTGTAGCCAGTGTAGATGAATATTTTGAAAGAGTATATTTTTATTGAAACTAAATGTTACTTAAAGAAAATTAATGATTATTATTTAACTATTAATAAAAGAATATTAGTAAATTAAAATATATTAGAAAATTAATGATTATTACTTAGTTATTAATAAAAGAATATTACTATGTTTATTACACTGATCTAGGATCAAGACCATTAATACTAGAACTACACTTATCCGTACCGAATAAATCAAAATGACATATTCAAAAAAATACTTGCAACAAGGGTAACAATTCTTCTGTATATTTCTTACGAAGAATCACAAAAAATCCCCCAAAATGCGCCACTGTAAATCATTTTGACTTTCTGACAAAATCTCGGACTTTTCCGCCTAGAAGCCCAACACTTAACAATTTTTAAACTTATAACAGTAACCACAGCCCAAAAAATAAATAAAAAAAACACACGTAGCTGTACAAAGTAGGAACTTTATTTATGATTTTTTTATACGCTACAGCTACAAAACTAAAAAAAGTTTGTAAACCCTGGATAGCTATAGAAAATCTCCCCAGGCGTTCCAGGACTCGTTAAAAACTAGGACAAATAACCCTATACATACAGAGTAACAAATTATTACATTGTCAACGCGGTCACTTTTATTGAAAGCAACAGCTATTGTGAAACAGCTTAATCCTTTCTTTTTTTTTTATACAAGACCCGAGCAATAAAGCGAACTACAATTGAAACACGCATAATAAACATTAAACCTCCTGGAACGAGAAATGGATCAGGGTGCATTTAATGTACCTGTTCCGCCATTTATGAACAGATTGAAGTACGTCGAAGCCATAACACTTTATTACGTTACACGATACACTGTAATAATTTTTGATTATGTATGTCTTAGATCTAATGAACTTATAATCTCGATTCTTGCTCGAGGCTGAGCCTCGAGTAGGTGTATCGCTATAAGAGGACCGTTAAACGATAGTAGTTCTTATTTGCAATAAATGAGCACCGCAGCATTATCTTTGTGTATTATCGTAGGTGTAGGAATATATAATACGAAAGGTAGATTTACGAGCATATCTTTTCATAATCGTTCGCTATTATTTCGAGCGAAGAAACTTTTGAACAAAATTCGAATGAGCTACGAAAAATTTTCATGTCTCATTTGACACCAGGTTTACGGACATCGATCGGCTCATTTTTATGGGTGCGTCGAAATACAAATTTTTTGTAAAATTAGTTCAGTTTGCTTCGAATTAATAGATTTCTATTAGCAGAGATTTATTTAGATAGATTATATTATTTAGATATTGTATATTTCTCGTATATAAATTCTATTTTGTGTTTACATTTTTCGCGTGCACGAGTGTTAAACTTAAGCACGAAATATGAACTGAGTCACAGTCGACGGGTTCCGTAAATCTAGTGTTAACCAATGTTAATTTTTTTTTTTATTCTGCATTGTCATACTTAAAGCTTGTAAAAAGGTTTTTTAATACTCAAGTAGATACATATGGTTGTTAAAATATTACAAGATTTAAAAATCATTTGCGTCTTTTAATTATTCTGTAATTTATATGACTCGTAAACAAATCTTGTGTTATCGTTCCTGTATTTCTCTTTTTTTCTTTTTTATTCATTTTCAGTCGATTACTTTTTAGTATAGAAATTATTTACGATAGAAATTCGATAAAGATTGTACTTAGTTGAGATTATACGCTGCCTTAACCGTTTCAAATTACGTGCAAAATTCATTAAGCCAAGATGATCGTACTAATTTTACACTATTTGCCTCGGTAATTGAACCATTTTTACACCCAATCCTCCAAATTACTATACTTCAGCTTGCAATCTTCCAATTATTTTTCATTGCACCTTTTAATAATAAAAATTCCTGACACTTGTTATTGAAAGCGAATTATCGACCTGTAAATAATCGTAAAATGATGTTGCGAAATCGCGATTCAATTACCGAGCAGCAAATTTATTTGTTGTACGAGAAATGAACGCCGACAGGAAATTAGGTGCTTTTTCGTTCTTTTTCGGCGTGCATCGACAATTCGTGAGCTATAAAGGACATTAACGACACAGAAAAGGCTAAACGATAAACCTTTCGATGCGAACAGGCCGACGGTATGGCGAACCAATTTTGGTAAGAAGTCGAGGCACGTCGCGTTACGAAACGGTTCACCAAATTAGCCGGATGATAATTTAGCCGGAGTAATTTAGGGTTACGATTTCGATGAGAATTTCCCAGCACGAGATGGTCCGTCGTCGAAATTTCGACGTCTCGGCGAACGATATTTCGATCGACTCGTTGCAACACGTTTGCATCGATGTTTTCCTCTGTTTAATTAAAACTTTCCCGGTATTGACGTAACGAGTATCGACGACAGCATTTACATTCAAAGCGAACGAAGAGGGATACTCGTTTGCTGGTTTACGCAATTTAAAGGCACTCGTTAAACTGGTGTTACCTGGTTCGCGTTCTATTCTCTCTAACTGCGTGAAAATAAATTTGTCGAATTTGTCGAAGTTTCCGAGTCTGAAAATAATTAAGTTCAATAAAATAATTTACCGAATTCGTCGATTTAACACTGAAATTATAATTAAATTAAATTAATTGACAGTAATAAGTATTTGAAAAGATATAAATGAATGAAAAACAAAATTCTGATAACGCGTTTTACAGCAAATCAGAGAAATTGATAAAAAAATGGAGCGTTAAAAATTTATAAAATCTGTATGGTCTCTAACTAAATTCTCGTCTCTTGAATACATTTTTCCGCTTAAAATAAATAAAATTAAATAGAATATTTTTTTTCATTTCTTAAAGAAAAGTTTCTTAAGTTTCTAAAAGTGTAAAGAAATTTCTCTAAGAGAAGCAAACTCTTTGAAGCAAAATTAGAACGAGAATTTGCGCGGATTAAATTATTCAAAAACGTAAAAATTTTTGGAAAAAGAAGTACGTTGGTTGGATTAAAAATTATATAAAATGCTATGACAGGGTAGAATTGTAGAAACGTTATTTTAAGAGAACCAGCAGTTACAAATGTCGAAGAGTTTACGAAAGAAACGTTTTTTCGAACCGGTGGACAGTAATTATTTTTTAGCAACCTGTTTATTTCACACGCTACCGCAGCTTGCCGCAGAACTATTTCCGTTGAGGACACCTATTGCCACAATTAATTTCAGTTTTTCACGCAGCTGAAGCGCGAACGTACGAGGCAAGTTTAAAGGTGCGCAACGAGAGCTGGCAGTTGGACGTGTTGCAGTTGATGAGACTTCTCACCTGTCCACTGCTGCTCCCCTGCCTAGACACCTTTCGTTTTTAACCTGTTAATTATTGTTTATAAGCATGAAACGGAATTGCTGACCAACGTACTCGGTGCATTTAAGCGTTGCGTGTTTGTTCAAAATGACGCGCGTGCATCGGCTATTCGGATCTTCAGATAGGAACGAATTAATGAATGGTAAATTGGAATACTTTGAATTAAATTTGCCAAAGTTTAATGATATTATGCTTAAGATGCGTTAGAAATTTGTTTTTAATTCTTAGAAGAAAAGTTTCTCGAGATTCTAAGTTTTAAATTTTTTTAAGGAAAGCAAATTCTTTGAGAAGAAATTAAAATAAGAATTTAGGCAAATTAAATTATTGAAATCTTGGAAATTTGGTTTAATAATATTTGTATAATATTATATATAATAATATAATAATAGTATAATAATAATATAATAATAATATAATACTAATATAATACTAATATAATACTAATATAATAATAATATAATAATAATATAATAATAATATAATAATAATATAATAATTACAGAGACCAAAAATAACATCGATTTTAAAAATTTTAACGCAAAAAGTCATTGAAAAAAGATTGTTTGTTGCTAAGATTAAAGCTAGTAGAAAATTAAAAAAACTTTAAGATGTTTTAAAATATAACACGATTAAAAAATATTAATTTTTAAACGGTTTAATTTTGCACTTTCGTTATCATGACATTGTCACGGCTAAAACAACATTCCGAACAATATTTATACAAAAATTATTCGTCAACAGTAATTAATAACCCTCAATCTTATTTTTTTTTATTTTATCACACGCAATTTTCCACATCGACGTACAATAAATAATATCTCCCATGAAATTTATAAAAATTATCGATGAACAGTAATTGAAAAAAATTGGTATGGTCATTAGTAACAAAAAGAAATTTATATAATCGCTAACCAAAATAAGTTTTCGTTACGCTTACCATCGTCGTTAATCGAACAATTTCTCATCAGCTTTTTTTCACAATTACTAAAATCAAAAATTACTCCCGTAATCCCCACAGAACTTATATAATTCTACCAATCCTCATACTTTAACCCATCATCAAGTAATCCTACAAAAATCCACTTCTGGAGCACAGCCATTCCTCCTATTTATACCGAACGGTAATCATCGTAAACCGTAATTGCTGAAATTACTTTTTATCACGCGTTACAAACAGTTGCGATCGTTGGAACGATAAACGTCGGCAGGATTTTCGAAAGCCTGACGACAAGATAATCCAGGATGAGTCCTGTGGATCCTCATAAAGCATTTCTGTGGCTCGTATTTCGAGCCAGGTACTAAAAATTTTCACCGACATTTCTCCACTGTAAAGTTCCTATTCCTATTATTTATGGTTTCTTCCTTTCGTTCTACGTGCCAGAAAAAGTGGGTGGCACGACCTTGGTATTTTCGAAAATCCTGTCAATCCTTGCACGGGCACGGAGCAATGGTCAGAAAATGCGAAACTCGAACCAAGAAACTTGTCGTGCGTCAAAAATTACGGTTCCGTGCTCGGTGGAATAAATTAGAATAAATTTTATAGCCAGTGACATTGCCGTGAACATCTATCCGGTAGTCGGTGTATGCTAATGAAGAGCTAATTCGAGTGAAAGGAGCGCCGCAGCTCGGTTTTGTTATTGTTCTCGTAAATTGAGCGATCAGGCTAATTAGGTTTGTCAATCCGTTGGCAATTAAGGAAATACGATAGGTGTCGTTAGCGTCGATGCCGGAGAATTTAAGGAACAAATCCCTCATTAGCGAAATGGAAGAAACATGGAGGCTTTTTGCGTAATTGTTTGCGCATTAGGCGCAGTCCGTGGAGCTGATCGCTTTGAACTCGGGCGTGAAAGTGGATCTCGCGTGTAATCCTCGTAAATAAGTTGTTTCGGATGCTTATTTCAGTGAAATGGGGAAACATATTGTTTCTTATTTTTTTGGAAAAGATTCACGCGAATATTTTAGGTTGTCCCAAAAGTTTCTTTCGTTTTATTAAGTAATGGATACATAATATTTTATGTTTTACGATATATTATTATTTTATACAGGATTCATTTTTGCGCTATTTTTCCCTCAGTCTCTCGTTTAACAAATGCGATATAATTGATGTTTATATGAATTTATTGAATGTTTATTTAAACATTGCTAGACGAAAGCATTGCGTGAAGATAACGGAAGGAACTTTCGGGACAACTTAATATTATATTTGTGATGATTCTTAGTCGACTGTGGATTTTTATGCATTTATGGGAAATTAAAAATTGTAAAATTGCACAGAATGCAGCAATATGACAGAATATGCAAGGTTATTGAATTTTTGTTGAAACAATTTCTAACAAGAAACGTTCAAAGCATGAAGATACGCGTGTTACAGTATTTAGATACGTAAGAAATTTTTGTGGATTTTTAGTTAGAATAAATAGGTGTAAAATGAATGTAATGTTAAGTTTATTCGTTCAATATTTGAAGAGGTATTTGAATGTATTTAATTGCGTAGGAAACATTTTTATAGATCGAAAGATTTTTTGGATATGCACGTTTTTAGTTAAAATAAATGATCGCGAAAGAATTAGAATGATTAGACTGCTGATTTTTACGGATTCATCGGAAAAATGTATAATTGTACAGAATACACGCAATATGAAAATATATACGAAATATAAAAATTATAATGTATTTTATAACATCTGTTGGATGAAATAATTTTCTACCGAAATTCTGTCGTTCTTACTATATTTCTAAAAATATGAATTTGCATAAAAATTAGTCTAATTATTAGAAATAATATTTTTAGAACTTGAATATAACTTGAAAGATGTCGGAATTAAATTTGATAATACATTTTTCTATTCTAGAATTTTGTATTCTTTATTTTTTTATTACGATAATTGTAATAATCGAAGCTTTCTCTATTTACTTTTACACACTGTTGCAAATATGGAACTCAACGTCTCAGTTAATTCGTATTCGTTCCGATTGATCTTTTACTTTTTCCCGATGGCTTTCTAATTATCACTTAAATTTCTCTGACTCATTAACCTACGATTTTTAGTTCCACATTCTTCTTATCGGGCAAAATTTTTAATATCATTCTATTCGCATTGACACATTAATTGTACGTCCTTGAAGACAAACTTTCACATTTATGTGCATAAATTGAGCTACTGTCTGTAAGAGAATAATTTATTCTACCTCAGTATAGTCTTTACTAAAATAAATTCACAAGGCAGTACCATCTTTTATAAGAAATATTTTCTCCTAATTAGCACGGTAACAGGTAACATCCTGAATAATCAGGTCATCCATATTAATTAAATGTGTCAGTGTGTACCAGGGATTACCATAAACTACGAATTAACAGAGCGTAACATTTTTAAATCTTCACTTTTTACCGCCGAGGAATAAAATTTCTTAAAACAGCTTTGCTTCTCAAAAGAGTTAACGTATTTGAATAAAAAATGGAACTAGAAAGGAATAAATTTGCTCAAAGCACGTAACGAAAGTGTCAAATTTAACACTAAACCTACCGACGATTAAACTATACCTGCTTGTATCAAAGAAATTACAATAATAGATACTTGGAAAAATACACAATGCTAGAGAAACAAATCTTTGACCATATATTTTACGGAAAATCACAAAAAAATATTCAAAAGTGCACGGTTAATAATTTATAAAATTTGGAGAAGAAACTACGAAACGGTCATTTGACCGCTTTGGTAGGTTTAGCGTTAAGTAAGCTGTGATCAATAATATCTGAACAAGAAAGATCACAAAGCATCATTTTTTTTATTTTTCTTTTTTCTTTTCCAATGCTGTAAATTATAACACGGGATCACCTAAAAGTCGGAAGTCCTTCGCGCTTTCGAATTTATTCGAAAATTTATTTCGCAAATTACGAAACGGTCATATGACCGCTTTGGTAGATTTAGCGTTAAGTAAGCTGTGATCAATAATATCTGAACAAGAAAGATCACAAAGCATCATTTTTTTAATTTTTCTTTTTTCTTTTCCAATGCTGTAAATTATAACACGGGATCACCTAAAAGTCGGAAGTCCTTCGCGCTTTCGAATTTCAAGGCTCTTCCCAGATCTCCTAAACAGGTCTCCGTAATTCGATCGCGTATTATTCATTCATGTTACGCAAATGCGCGCGTAAAAAGCGTCAAAATCTCTCGGATCCCTCGATTCATCATGGCTGACCACATGTAAGAAAGGCGTAGGCTCGCGAGGTGTTTCTTAAGCGGCGATGTTCGTCCATACCCACGCAGACCACGTTGGAACATTTTAGATTAGTGCCTCCAGATAACGCGTGCATGTGCTCAGGGCCGTACGTTACGAGCGAGAAATTGGCAAGGATGGAAACTTCCTTCCATTCAACCCCTAATGTTCGATACGCGAACACGTTATCGAATTGGATTTTCCAATTTCGCCGAATTTAATACCAGTCGGTTAACCGCGAATAAGTGAAATCGCGGACAAGGAGATTCAACTGCAGGACTTTTAGTTTGTTAATCGACGACGTCCAGAGAATATTAATTCTGTTAATCATGCGTCTCGTCTCGCTTTTCTCCAAACAGTCTCACAGAGCATCCGGACTTCGGAGTCGTGCTGAGACGAGCCAAGGCAAGGCTCAAGCGAGAGTCAGAATGTGAAAATATATAAAGAAAAATGCAAGAAGAATAAGATCAGCGCGGACGAGGCTTAATGAGTGAAATACGAAGGTGTAAAAAGAGAAAAGGTCCGAGAAAAATAAAATGGGCAGTGTAAGACTTAAGAGAGATAATGTATGTAAAAAAATGCAAGAAAAATAAAATTAGCGCTGACGAGGCTTAACGAGTAAAATATAAAGGTATAAAAAAAGAAAAAGTTTAAGAAAAATAAAATCGGTAATGCAAGACTTGAGAGAGAAAATACATAAAAAAAAAATGCAAGAAAAATAAAATTAACACAGACGAGGCTTAATGAGTAAAATATGAAGGTATAAAAAAAGAAAAAGGATAAGAAAAATAAAATTGGTAATGCAAGACCAAAGAGAGAAAATACAAAAAAAAAAAAAATGCAAGACTTATGATAGAAAATACATAAAACAAAGTCCAAGAAATATAAACTCAGCACTGACGAGGCTTAACGAGTAAAATATGAAGGTATAAAAAAAGAAAAAGACCAAGAAAAATAAAATCGGTAATGTAAGGCTTAAAAGAGAAAATACATAAAAAAAATCCAAGAAGAGCGAACTTAATAGAGACAAGGGTTAAGTGAGAATAAAAATGTGAAAATATATAAGAAAAGTGCAATAAGAATAAAATCGACTGAGATAAGGCGAGTCACAGCGTAAGCTTGCTTAACTTCGAACAGAGATTGCTATTTTTGGGAAGGTTAGTGGGACCGATATCGAGCAAGCAAATTGTTACAGTTCTTTCAATCAATCAAATTGATCGCTATCTTTTTTCGACACTACGTGGGTTGAGTGGTTTGTTAAATAATTTCGCTGCGACAATAATGTTTTTGATATGAAGATCGAAGCGATAGATTGGTCCCGGAATCGTGTTTCTTGGTTCTTAATGAGCTTGACTACAAAATGGGGAATATGTGGGAGAAATAGTTTGTTCTACAAGAGTTTAAGGTCCTTTTCAATAAAAAGATTTCTTGTAATTTAGGAATTTTATTTAGGATCGAATAAATAGTAAACAGTTAGTAAATAGTCAACATATAACATTTGACAAAATAAAATAAATTATTCATTTCTCAGTAAACGAATTCACCGTTTGTACTTTCGTTAACAAAATAATACTTGAATACAATTAATAGAATATTTCTTTCGACCAATCATCGAGCATTTTCCAAATTCAGAAATTACCTTCAACACGTCTCAATCTCTGTTCTATTAATTTTCATTTCATGTATAATGCAATATTATATACCACGTTCTACGTATCCATCAAAGACACTTTTTATTTAACCTTTTATATAAGCGTCCGTTTATTTCCAGCGACAATTAATATCCTTATCGTCGCTAATTACATTTCTTCGGCCAATGTTTAACGTAACGTCGCATTTACATAATTCTCAAGAACCGTAACAAGATCGTACATTATACGACTGACAAAGAAAAGGATAACAATAACAAAACGACCCTCAAGTTTTTCGTGACAACGTTTATTGGTTTGTCTCCAGCGGACATTTACGACAGGAGTTCGTAGCTTGGGAGTACCGGTAGAATACAGGATGAGTCTATGGTAGGAACTGCATAGAATGCTTTTTGTCGAGCTCAAGGCCTCGGCGAGATGTGAATGAATCTAGAACCTGTTCCCCTCTGCTTCTTCTTACGTGTATTCCACCTTCTTCTAGAAGTCAGGCACAGGCAATAGGCTCGTTGAAAGCTGCCTCAGAACCGGGTTGAATCGAGTTTGTTACACGGACTGAAATATAATCTACTTCGCGTGCATTGTCCACCTTGTAATCCTTTTTCCCTCGTCGAATCTTCGATAGCGCTTGAGAAACGATGATCGGGCCGGCAATTTGTGTGACTTGACCATTTTTTCAGCATCCCGAGGATCATTTGGTTGAAAATGGGCGTGAAATTTTGCATACACCGGGAACTGTTACGAAATAACTTTAAGGTCACTCTTCGTTGAACAAATTCTTTAAACGGAGAAGTTACGTGAGCTTAAGAAAAAAAATATGATTGACACAGAAAATATGTTTCAAGCGTATTTTCTCCAATTATATTTTATTGTACAGATATCGTAAATTTTTTGATACTTAAGATGTAACAGAAATAAAATGTTTTTACGTCTTATTCGAATATATTATAAACATCTGATCGTGGTAAACACAAGTTACCAATTTGATAGTTAATTGAATTTATTTAAATCACTCGTTCTTTGGAACAATCCGGAACGATAAATATTTATCATTCTTAAATGACTCACTTCAACGGTTGCATGCTACGATCCGCGATCAATTAATTTCCAGTGCAATCACTTTTTACAAAACAGGATGCGAGATAACACTCTCGCTTCCTAACCATTCGTCTATTCTTCCTCAATTTATTTCGTTCGACTCTTTTTGTGTCAACCCGTGTTATCTTTTTTTACGCAAACAATTTTTTAATTCAAAAACATCCTCCTTCCCCTGGAGCCCCAATACTGGAACTACCGGTGATTAACACTAGAACTACCTACGATTAAAGCATACTTATTTCTGCCGAAAAAATCATAATGAACGGTACATAAAAAAATACGCAATGCAGAGAGAAACAAATCTTTATCTACATTTTTAACAGAAAATCACAAGAAATTGCCTGCGAGATGCCATAGCCATATAAAATTTCTGTAAAAAATTACAAATGGGTCATTCCGTCCACTTCGGTAATTCTAGTGTTAAAGTAGACTTTTTTGTACCAAATCACAATGATAGCCGTTTCAAACCTTGCCTATAACAACGGTAACAATTCTCTGTGGATACTATTTCTAAAAAAATTATAGAAAATCTCTAAAAATGCATCGTTCTAAATTTACAAAAATTCTACGAGAAAATACGAACCAGTCGTTTCGACTTGTTCGGTAGTTCCAGTGTTAGGCACGTGCTTATTGGTTAATCCAGTGCTGTTTCTCGCAAGAAAGAAAAGGGAAAACGAAGACCACCGCTCGAAGGGTGCGAATGATTTACACCACTCCGGTTCCCATCGAGCAAAACGCTATTCGCGAATACCTACTACCTACGGGCCCTCGATATTCCTCGTCGTTCGCCATTCCCCACCCTAGAGCCCACGTGCATCGGCGCGTAGGCAACCCCAGCGTTGTTCGTTGCTGTCGCTTCGCTCGCCAGTTTCGACAGAGTCGTGCCGGTGATCGCTTCTACGATCCGATCGCTCGTCGATTGATACGTCAGGGATATCCACGGAAACGCGTGAATCGGCGTCGAGATACCAATTTCTAAGCGGGTGCGGTTTTTCAAGAATTTATCTCACGATTTGTGCAGTTCGGTGTGCTCCGGGCAGCTGGGTGGTTCCTGGTCACTCGTTTCCCTATTATGCATTTGATTTGAGGAGTGACTTCTAGTCACAGGTGAGTTTTTGTTGCTTTGATTTTGCCAGGATTCGCGGAACATCGTTCGATGTTGGAGAATCGAGTCCGTTCTTGGAAGAATTCGACGTAGGATCCAAGTTATTTTTATTGATGAGAGGTTCGTCTGATTATTCGTGTATTATGTAAAGGAAGCGGTCCGTTCGTTGTTATTCGATTATTGTATTAAGTGGTTGGTGTAATTGGAAAGATGTTTGGAATTTGGCATTTGTTTCGATTTTATTGCAACAAGAGGATCGTTTTGGTTACTCTTTCGCCAGAAATCGGTTAAAGTGTTACTTTGTCGCCGCGGCTAACGTGTTCCGGGATCATTTACGTGCGACTTGGCTCGAGAGATTTCATATCAACGTTTATACGAATAACTTGGAACTTTCAATGTTGATTAAAGCTTGGAGTAATTTTAACGCTTTGAGTTTGTTCGAATTTTCGGGGCTGGGTTATCTCTAAAACTACCGGAGAGGTTAAAGTAACCAGATTGTAATTTCTTGCGGAAATTCTATGAATCGACAGTGGTGCGTTTCTAAAAATTTTTCGCGATTTATTGTATGAAATATGTATCGAGATTTATTTCCCTTGAAGTCTGAATTTTTTTCAAGTATCTTTAATTTTTATTTCTGCGATAGAAGCACATTTTAATCGTTGGTAGTTGTGTTAAGAAAGTTTTATTTTCTTGGCTAATGGGATCGTAAAGTCTCGTCCCTTTTGAGAGAGAGCTTTCGCGGAGACGAATTCTAAATGCGGATCTTTATGCAGAGATTTATTGTAGTACATTTTCTTGGAGTAATGTTGCTGCTTTTGTTCCTTGCCTCGCTGCTAGGAGAAGCTTCGCTTAGCAACCGCGGTTCCTTTGTCAACTCGCGGACGGACTGGTGAAATATTCGCGAAACGCGTCGCAGTTTTCGCCACTTTTTGTAATTTTTTGTTGTATACAAACGTTTTTTTTTTCTCAATTCGAGTGCGGTTTCGTTTCGTTGGAAGTTTGGGTTCCGCGGATCGATATTGGCAAGCTATAGGTACGCATCGTTTCACGAATTTGTTTACATCGAGTTGAAGATCGTGCGACGGTCGGCCTTGAGGCTATCAAAATAAAATTTCAGGTTCGTTGGACGGATTTAGACGGTACTGCGAATTAGTTTAAATCGAGTAGACGAACGTGCAGACGAGTTGTTTGTTTAATAGATTAATTTACGTGCGTTTCGTCGGAATTAAAAATTTTAGTAAATGGTGTACAAGTACAGGAGCCATAGAATTGTTATCGAATTAGTTAAGAGGGTGATGTTTGAGTGAAAAATAATTTTCTGTACAATCGGAGCGTCATAGATAGTATATTTGTGTTTAAACATTTCGTTTTTGCTAATATTTGCGGACATATTGAAAAGTTTCACTGCTTTTCGCTTCTAATTTTGATCAGTAAAAGTAAGTGAACGATATTTGCTTCATTTTCTTAAAAAGATTCGTATTTCTTGGATCACAGATTGCACGAAATATAATAGTTAACAAAGTTAAGTGTCTCATAGACGAATAAAAATTTTCTAAGACTGTCTATTGAACTCTGTTACGATTGTTAATTTATTTTCGTTTTAATCGTGTTTTCTTTTCTTTAAAAAATTCCTTAAACTAAAAAGAAACATATACACATTATTAATATGCTAAACATTTGTCTTTTTGGAAAGTAATAAATTTTTTTAACGCTAGAACTACCGTCGATCCAAGTATGCCTATTTGTATCGAAGAAATTAAAAT
>SMSQ01020944.1:0-17081 GCA_019453375.1 Ctenoplectra terminalis
TCAATTTGGTTATTGTAGAAATTGGAGAAAATGTAGGGTTGATTTTTGTGTGAAAGTATGTTGAAGCTGCAGTTGAAGGTTTTAATTTGGAAATCAGATTTTATGGTTTGAGTAGTCATATTTATAAATGGTAATGATGAGAGTAATATTTATCTTTTTATGGTTTCAGTAGTTATATATATTGTAAAATTGAACGGTAAATAATTGTTATGTTTAATGACATGTTTAATATTATTCCTGATAATTTTATGTTAGATAAAGGTATGTTCTGTTTTACTGTTATGGCTATTTTAGAGAGTGTTAGTAAAAGTGTGAGATATTTTTTGGAGAATTGATTCTATACATTAAAGTAATTATATGCCTTGCATAATATTTTATATTTTAAGGAAAATACTCGAGAAGCTCATTAAGAGATCATTAAGCTAACGAAAAGTCATTGATATCTTATTCAAATAATTTATTTTGAACGTATATATTAAAAATCTACGAAAAAGCATTTTTTTAAAGGAATGCAGCGGTTCAAAAAATGTTACAATAAGAGTACACCAAGACGAATCGTATCATTATGTTCTGGCAGTGAAAAAATAGCAGTCAGAATTTAAAAAGTCCACTTTTTATTATAAATTCATAATAAATACCAATTAATAGGAAAACAATTTTTTTCAACTTAAAAATCTTTCTTTTAACTGAATTTTAACTGAAATAACTTTGATCCGATCCACCTCGGTCTACCCTGTATAAATGTACAAAATGAATTATGTAAAGAGACAAAATTATTGAAAAAATGATTAGTATAAATAAATAAAATAAATTATGATTTTGTAACGCTCTAATAAAACGTAGAAAGTACCTCATTATGTACCTCGAAATTACAGCCCTCTTTTCCTCGTCCTCTTCGTTGTCAATTATACGATCTTGAATGCTAATCGGTAGATCATCGTTCTTGGCTAACGTTGCGATGCTTCTTTTCTGAGAAACAAACTGGAATTCTCTCGCGTCCATGTCGTCGTCATCGTCGAGCAGACGAGCCAGAAATTCAGGTAATTTCTGCGTTCTTCTATTGAGAATTGCGCTGAGATCGCCACGAACAACTGGATTTTTTAACAGTTGCAAATAAACGCGACCAGGTATGCAAATGTCCGTGTCGTCGGCCTCTTCGGTTAAAGCCCTTAAATGTTCCATGTCGTTACGACTCTTCTCGTCCTGAGTTACCCTCGCTGATCTAGAGTAGGCGGCTAAGCTCGAACTAACTTCCGGATGGCGCAATAGAGTTAGGAAGACTGTTTTAGGCATGCACTGGACACTGTCTTCATCTTGACACGTCACCTGTAACGTAAAATAATGCTTTAGATTCAATGGATTTGTTGGAAGAATAGGAAACTAGTTGTTTTTTTAATATGTTTATTGCGATAGCTTTTTTTGATAGATTTTCCTATTTGGTTGTTCTTTAGTGCTTCAAAATTGATTATTTAGTAAACTTATGCTGAAAGTTTCAGTTGATTCATATTAAAATTTATTAGAAATTATTATAGAGAGACAGAGTCGTAAGATGAAATTTTTTAAAAGTAAAATGAGCGTTCAGTTTTAAGGATGTGAAGCTTATCCGATGTAAAAAAATGGAAAAAAAGAGTTTAGATTTTGAAAAATTTACATTTTAGGACAAATAATAGCGTTTTTTCGCTATCGAAAAATAAGAGTTCGATACGGAGCCGGTGTTAAATTAGTGCTGTCCATAGTTTTGTCTCTCTTCTGTGTATCGTCGTTATAAAATAAAAAGAATCGAATCGTAGACTTTTAAATAATTTCGCAAGTTTTTAAATAAATATTAGTCTTTGAAATAATTTCCCAAGTTTTTAAATAACTATTAGTCTTTTTAAATAATTATTAGTGTTAAATTAGTGTTGTCCATAGTTTTGTCTCTCTTCTATATATCGTCGTTATAAAATAAAAAGAATCGAATCGTAGACTTTGAAATAATTTCGCAAGTTTTTAAATAACTATTAGTCTTTTTAAATAACTATTAGTGTTAAATTAGTGTTGTCCATAGTTTTGTCTCTTTTCTATGTATCGTCGTTATAAAATAAAAAGAATCGAATCGTAGACTTTGAAATAATTTCGCAAGTTTTTAAATAACTATTAGTCTTTGAAATAATTTCGCAAGTTTTTAAATAACTATTAGCCTTTGAAATAATTTCGCAAGTTTTTAAATAACTATTAGTGTTTCAAATACTTTCGCAATTTTTAAATAACTATTAGTCTTTGAAATAATTTCGCAAGTTTTTAAATAACTATAAGTCTTTGAAATAAATTTTTAATTCAATCCAAAGCCAAGCTTTTCTCTTAAATGTCTTTACAAAAAGAACTATTTTGATTGAAGGATTAAAAAATGTATTTAATAAATATAAATTGTTCGCTAATAAAAGTAAAAAATATTGTAATATTTCGTTTTTAATCGCTACAGATTTATGAATATACGAGAAAAATTGTTCGTTAAATATTATCGAGAATTCTTCAAAATCGATTTTGTCAGAAATTGAGGATCGTAAAATAAAAAATGATTTTACAATGTTAGCTTTAGCACGAAAATCGCCCCAATAACGACTGTTCCATTATTACCTCCGTTTCCTTTATATCGGTTCTAAATAGTTACAGCTCCAACATCGACGCCAATATGGCTTGAGCATCGATTTTACAGGAATTAAACTTGTTAAGAGTATGATCTTTAATGATCTTTAATTATTTAACAAAAATAGTAGACATCACAATCGTTAAGAATCAGTTTCTAACATTTATTAAATCTTTAATAGAAATAATGCTTAATAACCAGTAAACTGAAATAAAAGAAGCTTATAAAATAATAAGATCAAATAATAGTTGCTACAAAATTTATAACCTAAGTGTGTAACTAATATAAATATAATTTAAATGTAATTTAAATATTTAAAATCGCACGTTTTCACAATACTTCAATATCCGATAAAAAGAAAATGAATGTTTATTTTAAGAAAAATCGTTCCAGCATCAAACTATAATAGAATGCATAACGCATCACTGGAAGCTTATTTTACGCTTCGTATCGTATCAGCGATCTATCTTGATATATTCACATAATTCCTTCCTAAAAAAAAAAGGTTATCCAGCATGCATAAAAATTGAGAAAGAAAATTTGATATTTTATACTCCTACTTATACTTGTTTTCCCAAAATTGGCTTAACCTTCGCCATTTTGTTACGGCTTACGCCGTAATCCTTAACCGTAAAGACGAAGTCAGACATAACTCAATTATTTTCTACCTAAAAATTAAACTTTTAGATTTAGAAAAAAAAGAATCAAATCTTTTTGATATATTGATACAAGCGATAAACATCGAAGTAAAAAAAGCATCTTTTTAAAAGTTTCATGGGATTCCTCAGACTCTACTTTACCAATTAACTGTTGAGGAAACAACGCACAGCCTGCTTGGTTCTAAACACTTTTAAGCGTTCCTCGTAAATAACAAATTTGAAATTGAAATTTGAGGAAAATGATAAAAAGCTCTGCAGTTTCTTACATGCGACACTTGCAATACATCAACCATCCACCACCTCGTTCTCTCCTGCACCGTATTCTCAGATGAAACGAAAAATTATGACGTCGACCACTGTATGCGGAGAAACACTAACCAAAATACAGCAACTGCTGAAACTTCTAAAAAAAATACTAAGCATCTCCATAAACTATAATTCTCGGAAAACATTTTTTTCTACGGACTGAGTCGCTGGTAGCTCACCTTAGTGGTCGATGGGACGGTAAACAATTAAAAAAAAAAAAGAAAATCAGAAGTGCAATCCTGTAAGACGAGATCGGAAAAATAAAACAAAATTAAAGAAATTACGTTTCGTCGAAACGCGATAAAACCTTCCCGATGATCGTTCTCACGGTACGTGTTCACAGATAATTAATTAGCGAAGAAACAAATTACGCAGTCAGAACAGGTTGACGTGTCAAATGTCACGTCTGACGTTTAATTTTGAGGAGAATGTATTCAAAGCAAATAATAAAAGAAGTCTTTAAAAAAAGCCAATAAAATTCTCCGGTTTTAATTTATGATCGAAACAGAGAAATTAATCGGTGCGTAACGTGCGAAACGGTTGACAGCTGTGTTTTAATTGAATCTTCTTTTATTACGAATTTTATTACTTATATTAATCGTTTGGTTAATTAAAATTAATCGTTGAGAATATTTCTTTATATTTAGAAAAATTGAAATATCTCTATAAATATCAAGAAATAAATGAAATCTTTTATTTTTGTTATTATTCTAATAACAGTTGGATAGTTTCATTTTTTTTTTTTCTTTATTTGATAACTTACACGTCTCTTTTTTTAACTTGGATTTAATAAAAAAGGTGGAGCTCTAAAAGCGCAGGAATTCGGTCCACAAAAGTATATTGAACGAGTTGTCTACACTACGTGATATTGTTCCGAGTAATCAGAATCCATTTAATTAATAGGAAGATTTGCTCAGAACCTACCAAGTCAGCTGCAATAAGCACTAGAATATTCTCTAATTGAATATATTCTATAGAATCAACTCGTTTAACGAGCTCAGCAACGCTAATCCAACCTCAGAATCGTAATACATTCGTTTATTAATACGTTTGAAACTTAACGAAGAAAAAGAATTAGTAAGATGTTAAAGCTAAAATTAATATTATTGGCATTCAAATAGTTTTCTATTTTCAGTTATTCATTTTGATTAATTTCATCTTATTTCATTTTTATGTCACTGTTAAAAGTCTTCGCGTACGTAGTATTTGTAAAATAAATTTAATGAATTCAGTATAATTTAGTATTAATAAGTAATAATTAATATAAGTTAGTATTAATACTAAATTAATAAGTATTAATAAGTAATAATTAATATAAATTAGTATTAATTCAGTATTAATAAGTAATAATTAATATAAGTTAGTATAAATTTAGTATTAATAATATAATTATATTAATAATTACAATGTATAATTCTAAAAATATTATTAACTGTATAATTACACGAGAATAATTATAATTATAGTTATAATAATATAACGTTATAATTATTATTATTATAGTTAATTAGTTAATATAATTTCACACTAACCAAATGTGTTATTTTTATTTATATACGAATATAGCATATTAAATAAATTGAAATTAATAATAATACATAAAATACTGAGGAACGAACATATTTTATTTAATTACATTTAATTAAGAGAAATATTGCACAGCAAACACTACACAGGTTTACACCTTCTGGTGTGCGCGAATATTTTATGAAGTTCGGACAAATGTCGAGGACGTTAACTGCATATCGTGAAACTAAACAGCAATTCTGTATATTAGAGTTGCTTGATATTACACGGGCTTCGTTAAACACCAACCCGCAACAGAACAGGAAAATTTATCACGCCAAAATTCTGAGGTTTCGACACCAAAATTGTCATTTATAACAAAATTTATTTCAAATAAAATAATACACTTTATTTCTTTTTTTTTAATAAGAAATATCGCATATTATTTCTAATTATTTTAATTAATACAAAAAGAAATATGTTAAAAAAAAAAGGAAAAGAACTGTTTCTATTAATGTTTCTATTAATTTCTATTAATTCTTCTAATAATTTCTATTAATTTTTAATTTTCTATTAGTTTCTATTAATGATTGTTTTTAATTCAAAGTATTATTCTACTATCACGGTCAAATTAATATTGAAAACTATTTAATTATTACACACACAGCGGACCAATAAATATTAAAATTTTTCAGAATAACAATTATTATTTAGTCTTAAGTTCTTGTCATAACTAAGCGAACATCATTGATGACGTTGAGTTGAAATGGTGTCACCGATAATCAAGAGCGTGTCTCATTAAATTCATCCCCAACCCATCCCTTTTCTTCGTACACGTTTAACAATGTTACTCTTGGCCACGTGGATTAAATTGCATTCCTAAAGCGATACCCGTTTCGCATTCGGCAAGTAAACGAATATTTCAACGAATTGCCTAGTCAAGCTACCCTGTAATAAGCTATAAGTAGTTAGACGATTTGTTGTCTTGTTTTAAGTACCGGTAATCGTCTCTACGGACATTGCGATTTATTCGAACCTCGCTGAAACAGTTTCGTTTCATCTTCAACGAATTACACCGTGATCGTTACTCGAGTTTCTAAAAGACGAACAGGTACATTGTTTAATAAGGATCGCGACAATTATCTAGAATAATAATACTTTTGTATACTTATATTATATATATAATATTTATTATATATTATTATATATTATTATATATTATTATATATTATAATAAATATATTATTACAGATAATAGAAATATAAATACTGCTCTGTATACGGTGACCCGATAATTCCGCGCATAAAATATATTAAAAGCTTTTTTTATAAAATAAACTAAGTAACTAAATAAAAAAACAAAAAGTAATTTCATAGTTTCAAATTTTTACGTTCTAATAACAACTACTGTACAGATAATTTTTTTTTTTATTGTTTAAGTACTGGAAGAGATTTCAAAGAAGAATTAATTTTTTTTTTTTTAATAAAAAGATGTATTAATTTTATTTTATATAAAAGGCTTTTAATATATCGTATGTGCAGAATTATTATTCTCGTCTTCGAGATCGCTATTACCAAAGCGATCGGGAAATATTAATAATGAAAATCTCGTGCCCTGTTCATAAAGTGTCGTTCGATGGAATTTATTATAAAGTTCCTGTTCGTCTTCTCAAAGTCGATGAGAAACTTTGCACGCCTAGTATCACGTGTACTTAAGGACGACAGCAATGTCAATTCGTCAAAGGACGAGACTCCAAAGCGCGTTCTTTGAATACCGAAACCCTAAAGACGATGACTCCTTCCTGCCGAAGCTCGTTTCGACCGAACGAACTTTTAAAGTTTCTGTAATTTCATGGCTTACCCGAAATCACTACAGTCAGCAGATTTCCCGTTTCGTTACATAAATCAAAAACGTTCTTGAAAGAAAGCTCGGTGAAATTAATGGAGTGGAAAGCATTCCTATCAGACGATACAACCAATTTCATAGATTGAGCCATGATATATTTCCTTTTTCAATTACAGAAAGAACTAAATTCTATTTGGTTTACTTTTATGTCTGTTTCTTTAACATAACTCCAAAGATAAAGTTCCAGTTGTGACAATTAAATGGAGAAATAATCGAGTGTACCCGACGAATCTGTAAATTTTTCTCGAAAATTAAACTTGTTGTAAAAACATTTTATTCCATATTTTACCGTCTATAAAAAAAACTATATTTTTCGCTTAAAAATTGAAAAGTATAATAAATTGAAATTATTATTATTAGAATTTAACGTTTGATGCTGGAAAATTTCTAAATATAATTAAAAATATATAATTTCTAAATATAATAAATGTAATTAAAAATATATAATTTCTAAATAATATGAATGTAATTAAAAATATATAGTTTCTAAATACAATAAATATAATTAAAAATATAATAAATGTAATTAAAAATATATAGTTTCTAAATATAATAATAATAATTAAAAATATATAGTTTCTAAATCTAATAAATGCAATTGAAAATATATAGTTTCTAAGTAATATGAATGTAATTAAAAATATATAATTTCTAAATATAATAAATATATATTTTCCAAACACATTAAATATAATTAAAAATACATAATTCCTAAATATAATAAATATAATAAAAAAGAAACTCGTCCAAATAACAATTTATCTTATCTTCCTAATAAAAAAAAAAGAAAAAAAAAGAAGAAAAAAGATAGAAAAAGTAAAAGAAGCTTCATTACAAGAGAACAATACTAAAGAAGCTTCGAACGATATCGAGACCACGAGCTATTACACAATTTTCAAGTGATTCATAACATAACTTCATCCGTTCGTGAAATTGATTCAGAAGTCGATAAAGATTTTGCGATATCAAATTTCTCAGCTTAAGTTCACCGGCACAGAGACCGGGAATCGGTTGAACAAAGTGTAACGACAAGTGACAAAGCGTTTTCCAATTCGTCGGAACGAGTTTCGATGGCAACCACTCGCGAGAGACAGTTTCTTCTTTCCTGCAAGGCTTGAAGGATGCATTTCACGTCCTCCGTCCCGTGTTTTTCTTCCCTTTACATGCAATTACCTACATTCTACGTGTCCCTGTTCCTCAATTTCACCGTGACACCAACGTTTCCGTATTGTAACGTGTCACACAGTCTCTTCAAGAAATCGTTTGAAGAATACCCCTATCGTAAATCGATTTAATACCCCTCTAAACCTACAACCCGCGCATCGACGTTCGTATATTGCGAATCAGATCAAGCTCGACGTGAGAAAAATGAGATCGTGTGGATGATACCGAAGGAATGAAGATTTCTCTTATGTTTTAAAGTGACATGAAAATTTCCTGCGATTTAAAGAATTATCCGTCGAACAAGAAAAGATGATAGCTTTTTAAAGAAATTTTCACGTCGCTTGATCCGAGAGATTTATTATTTCTGTCCCGAGTTTGGTTAATAAAGAGAAAATAAATAGGAATTTGTGAATTGTTGAAAATTATTGCGGAAGAAAAATATTTTTATAGCATGATTCTTTGTAATCGAAGGAAATAAAAGTGTAAATAAAAGAAAGAGAGATCACAACAGTATCGTATTTTAAAATTTGTAACTTCAAGAACAGAAATCTTTATTATATATTATGTAAATTTTAGGTTGAGAAAAAGAAAGAATACTTTTTGACCAACAATTTATTATTTCTGTCCCGAGTTTGAATAATAAAAAGAAAATAAATAGGAATTTGTGAATTGTTGAAAATTATTGGGGAAGAAAAATATTTTTATAGCATGATTCTTTGTAATCGAAGGAAATAAAAGTGTAAATAAAAGAAAGAGAGATCACAATTTCTCGTATCGTATTTTTAAATTTGTAACTTCATGAACAGAAATTTCTATTATATATTATGTAAATTTTAGGTTGAGACAAAGAGAGAATACTTTTTGGCCAACCAGCAAGAATTAATTTGTAACGAAGGTTGATATAATTATCGCTGCACTATTGCGTACCATTATCATGTATTTGTTCTCCTATTAACACATTGACGGCCGCTGTCACGTTCGTGTGACTTTATACAGCTATTTTCTGGAAATGGTTTCTTTCGTTTCCATGTTTGTATACTGATACGTACCGATGCTGTTTTTAAAGAAACATTAAAAATAGTGTAACAGCGATCTTAACTCTCTTATTAACACGTTGACTGCCACGCGCGTTTACAGTAAAATCTCCTTCAGGCTACGCGTACCGCTGTACCAAGCGTATTCTTCGTCATATTAATTAATTTAGTTTACTTATTATATAATTAACTTAGTTTATATTAATTAATATTCAATAGTTTTGTTACTTCCTCAGCGAAATATCTTTTTAAACACATACGAATATCCTCCGCAAGTAGTCAAATAAGCGTCACCCCAATACGGGTGACGCGGCCCGATCAGAAACTTTAATGTCACCCGAATATGGGTGACGTGGCAGTCAACGTGTTAATAATTATGCTAGGAACGATGGTGTAAATATTGCCGTCGCGAAAAATGTGCGGTCGTCAAAGTGTTTAAGAAAGCTAATAATAATTATTATTAAAACCTAGTTTGTAAAACTAATTTGACAAACCGTAATCAACTATAACTTCTTATCCGTAAAAAAATAAAATTCCAGTTATGAAGGGTTAATTTAGCAACCGATGCGTTAAGATTAATCTATCAAATAATACAAGGGAAGGAAAAAAGTTAAGGATTATCAACGAAGGTTCGTTGGCAAGTTTCTGTAAAATATATTAATCACGACCATAGAAACGTCGCACGTTGTCACCTGACGTGACTCGTACTCGTCCCTGGCATACGTGTATCATGATTTATTCTTGTCGTTTGCACCACCCCCACAGACGAACCGTGAAAATATTGACGAAAATGCTTGACGAACGTTCCACCTGGTAGCGTATGTCCTCGTGTAGTTACCAGCGACCTAACGGCCTAATCTTTATACTCGAAAAAACATTTCGAGCCATGGAACTGATAACGTTCCGTGCAAATGTCACGAAACAGTGGAGTTCGTATTTTTTTGCTCGCAAAAATTAACCTTTACTTATATACAGTTAATTGACTCTTCGCGATTGATTTATCTCAGAATCGTTTGATATTAATTCTTTGTTAATTATTATTATTATTTGTATTATTTTCTTATTTATATTATTATTTGTATTATTTTTTTATTTATATTATTATTTTCATTAGCGTTCAATGCTAGTTATTACTATTAAATTTAATTAACATAAATGGTACCCTTCAATCTTGAATTCTGTGAATTGTTTGATATTAATTCTTCGTTTATTATTATTATTATTATTATTATTATTATTATTACTACTACTATTATTAATATCATTTTTATTATTTTTATTATTATTTATATTACTTAATATATTTATTTATATTATTATTTATATTAGCGTTCAATGCTAGTTATTACTATTAAATTTGATTAACGTAAATGCTACCCTTTAATCTTGAATTCTGTGATGCAGTAACTTTGCAGAAGTCTTACAATTTAATGCAATAATCGCGTACGAATTTTATAGCAATTAAATACCGGATTGGACCTTCGTTTCATATTCGTTTCAAACTTGTTACATTGTAATTTATGTTAAATTGAAGAGAATGTTCTTTCGTAAGAAATTTAATTTAGCATTTAACCGGAGAGAAAGAAAATACGGCAATGTCACTTTCAGCGGTTCGTGTTTATAGGTATTTATCACTGCATCATTATCGCGATCAATGTACGAGAATAAAAACCGGAATGAATGCAATACACGAGAATACAATTTAAAGAGACCGATCGTTTTTGTACAAATTACTCGAAATTTAAATCGAATATAGAGAACGAAAAAAATGGTGAAAAATGTATTAAAGTTTTCAATCTTTATTAATTTCAATCTTTAAAATGATTGACTCAGAGAAAACTTATATTTAAAACTCACTGTATATTACACATTAAAAAAAAAAAAATAAACTACCAGTAGAGGATTTAATATTTAAAAAATATTTTTATCTAGAAAAACAACAAACCATAAAACATTTACTATTATTATACTAATTAAACAAATAATATATGCAGAATAAAAAACAAAATCTAAGATAAAATCTAATCTAAGACCAAGTTTTTCTCAATGTTTGATAAAAGAAAAAGAAGAAAAACTGATTTTTCACGCGTTTTTTTTTCTAATATTTTTTTAATCGATCCCTGCACTGGACAAAATGGTATGCGAAGAGTAAATATTCTACTGAAAAAATGTAATCACCAGAATGTAAAACAAGATTGGTTTACATGTTTTAATTTTAAAAGAACGATCGCGATTCGTGCTATGTGCCTGTGAAATTCGAGGAATTCGTTACAACCGGGTCGGAATTTCTGTTAGAGAATAACGACTCACGCGAGTTTGTCTTTTAATATGTTACAGTGAATTCAATTTCACTGCTTTGTTTAACTCGTCACTTTTAACTAATCATTTATTAAGAATTTCTTATTTGAGTTACACTTTAGATGGTATAAACGTTCTGAAAATTAAGTAAAGTTCATTCTGCGATCTTTCGTGTACAATATACAGGGTGAACTACCCTACGTACCTACCTCAATTATTTTCTTAACCAGTAGATCGATTAAAATCTTTAATCACAGATAATACAATTTCTAAGAACCTTCCAAGTAATTACATTTAATTTTTTCTTCATTTTTTTCAGCTTCTAGAAGCACTACGTTTTTTTATATACAACCGTATAATTTTCTGAAATAAATTCCCCAATTTTTCAATCGACAATTACAAATTAAGAACACAGTGCAAAAATTTCTTAGAGAGAATTCTTTAATTTTTCCAATCTGCAATTATAAATTGAATAAAAAATAAAAGACAGAGCGCAATAATCGACTATCCAAAATCACTTTTCCGATCAATCTTAAATCAATAACTGTGAATAAATAAAACAGTAAGAAACATATTCTGAAATCTGATTTTCACAAATCTACAATCAACGATTACGAATAGAACGTAAAATAAAAAGAAAAACAACTTAGGGAAGCCAGTCTCCTCAAATATGGAATCAGTGAAAAATGATAAATAAAATAAAGAATAAAAAAAATCAGGTTGAAAACCAATTTCCTACTTTCTCCGACAATTCTATTACAGGACAAATCATCCAATCTCATCTACCCCTCTATTCATTTTCAAAATCCCGACCGTAAACATCCGATATCCCTTTTTGTCACTCACCCACAGAGGGTGTTCGAGTTTTCAGGCGAAGCACATTTCTCAGCTTATCGCGTGTAAGCTGTCGGCAACGCTTCCGAAAGAAAAAAAAAAGAAAAAAGAAGAAAAAAGAAGAAAGAAAAAGAAAAAAAGGAATCGGCTGAAAAGGAAGGAATCGGCCATGAATATACGACGTAGGAAGGACGAGCCAACACGTCCAATGGTTGCTCGTTCGTGCGAAAATTCTGGGATGAAGAAACTCGACGCGCCAGTTTCGCACATAATCCGGCGAAAAACGTGACCTTTCGTTATCGTTTGTTTCCTGGAACACGATAGACGAGCCCGCGAGCTCACTAGCAAGAATCACGCCTGTTCGTCATTTTCGGCCTGCCAGGAAATCGGGAAGGTTGCTTCGAGGAAAATGTACACCAACCCTTGCCGAATAGAGACACCGATACCGAATTTCAACGAAGTCCTTTTGTTTTATGTTAACTGGAAGAGGTCTGAATTTACGGTAATAGCCATCGTGGGTGGAACCGAGGTGTTCGAGCGAAAAGGGTGACTGTTCGAGAGCGGGTTTTATTCTTTTTCAGCTGTATATAGTAGATCATAAAATGTTTTGGCATTAGAACTACCAAAGCGGTCGAACGACCGGTTTGTAATTTTTTTATAAAAATTATAGAAATTTGTAATGGTGCTTTTTTGAGTGTTTTCTGTGATTTTCTTGTAAAATATGTGGTTAAAGATTTGTTTCTATTTTATTATGTGTTTTTTCTTTTTTTTTCAAATATCTATTATTGTAATTTGTTTAGTAAAAATAAGTGTAATAAAAATAGTAGAAAATATAATAATAGTAAAAAATAGTAATAAAAAAATGAGTAAAAATAAGTTTAATCGTTGATAGTTTATTCTTTTTCAGCTGTATATAGTATTATAGATCATAAAATGTTTTGGCATTAAAACTACCAAAGCGGTCGAACGACCGGTTTGTAATTTTTTATCAAAATTATAGAAATTTGTAATGGTGCTTTTTTTGAGTGTTTTCTATGATTTTCTGTAAAATATGTGGTTAAAGATTTGTTTCTATTTTATTATGTGTTTTTTTTTCAAATATCTATTATTGTAATTTGTTTAGTAAAAATAGTAAAAAATAATAATAGTAAAAAATATTAATAAAAATGAGTAAAAATAAGTTTAATCGTTGATAGTTTCGGTGCATTTGGCGATCAAAGTATACAGATCGAACGGTTAGTTTATTTGCAACAAGAAAATTAGTTATCTTTTCAAAGCATAAGTGACATAAAAAATAAATGTCAAAAATGTGTTTAAACTTAGAATGCTCCACAATCAAAAGATTAATTCATGTTTAACATTAGAACGACCAAAGTCTTCAAAATGGTCAATTCCTAATTTTTCATAGCAACATTATAAATTTCCTACGATGTTCTTCGGAGGACTTTCCGTGACTTTCTGTTAAAAAATATAGACAAACATTTGTATCCTTTGAATCACATAAAAAAGAAGAATATTTTTACTCTTTGATAATAATCAGCTAAGGTTTCCACTTAGACTTGTTTTAATTTAAAATTTAGAACGAAACTCGGTATACTTTGAGGAGTTTAAAATAATGAGCTTTGCAGTTACTCAGAAGGTTTAGTTTAAAAGATAGACACGAATGTCTCAGATTAACGTGACATAAATTCTGTAAATTAGTAGTTGCAAAATACTCGTTTCGACATATCGTTCGAACACGACCATCAAATTATTATTCGAGTATCAAAGTATACGCATAATGAACTATTTGATATAGTGTTGCGAGCATCATCTTTGAACAAGTACGTTTTCAAGTGTGCATTCGACTTTCGTGTGGCACACTCTCCTCGTGCTTTCTCGAAACGGAAATTACTGATCAACGATAGAAACAAACGTGATGCCACGAAGAAGGTCCTCATCGCAGATCACACATGAGTTTGTACTTTGATAAACTTAGCACGCCTTACTGTTTCTCGTTGCGTGAAGATATCGGTGTGAATTGTATACCGCGAAACGTCGGACGATAGTAGGTTGTTTAGAATATTCCTAGCGGAATTTTAAGAGCAATTCAAAGGCAACGTGGTTAAATAAAAATAAAAATAGTAAACTTTTAAAGTCGATTTCCATCGGTTTGCGGTTTATAAATATTCCACAAATCATTTCGGTATTAATCTAATAACTATTGGTACTGTACGTATGCCCGCTAATAAGTATATAGTACTTATTTTTTTTATTTAATTATTTTTTATTATTTTTATTATTTTTATATATATATAATAAATAAAAAAATAAGTATATAGTAAAAAATTAAATATATAGTACTTATTTTTTTTATTTATAATAAGTATAAAGTACGATTAATGAAATGCACGATTGATTAAATAAAAAAAATAACATAAAATAGTGTACAGTAAATACGAAGATAACAGAAACGTATACAGAAAGTAACAACGCATTTACGGAATAAAAAATGGCAACGAACGATATAACGGATAGAGAAATAAAGAAGCTCACGGATGGCCTTAAGAAGTTTCAAGATGGACTGGCGAAAGAATACCGCATCCTATACAAATTTGCAGTGTAAAATTAAAAAACTTGTCGCTCGGAGAAAGTTGGAACGATCTTGTGGAAGTTTTGCTTCTCCGCGACGGCAAATAAAACTTGGCGATGAATGATGATGGAAACTGCCTGGAGTGAAGAACAATGAAGCAACTCTAGTATCAGCCAGTGGCTAAGAGATCTATCACCTTTCGTTATATTTTATCCTGTAATCGCGGTGAAAACCAACCCTTAAGAAAAGTGCGTATAAAGCGAGGGTAACTTCTGTTTAATTTTCAGAATTCCATACGAGTCTGTTTAATTACACGACTTTTGTGTCTAAACATCAATGGCCATAATTAACGCCTCGATGTTTCGAATGATGGCTGTAATTAAAAAAGCGCAGACTTTTTTGAATGAAACCACGCTTTTGTTTGCTTTCTTTTGATAAATGAAACTGACGTACATTTTTTTTTTTTTTCTATTTTTCTCTTCCTTTTTTATCAAATATCACACGGTTGAATTTTATTTTGAAATTTATCGCACAACCTGTTACAATTTTTTTTTTCTCAAAGTAAATTTTAACATCGATATGATTCTGTATATGATAAACAAATTTTAAACATTTTATATATATATTTTTTCATTTTGTGAATATTAGAATGTATATAATGTTATTTAAGATTTTACTAAAATATTTCTAAAATAAATCGCAAATGCATTTATACTACTTTGAAAAGCAATAAATCATTAAAAATTTATGAATGGCTCCGCTACGGAGACATTCTGTTTTCAACACGATTACGCTTAATTTCCAAAGATTAAAATTAAAAATTTATGTTTCGTTTACCAGAGAAAAAAGGATATTTGTGAAATGAATAAAAACAAGTACTTTCGCGGGCAATAGTAATTTTTATCGTTCAAAATAAAATTTCTTTTCTTCGGTGACAAAAATCGCACGGAGTGCGAAGGGTTAACACCAGATTCAAACTTATGTTTCAGTTAAAATACAGTTTTCTCGAATGTAACTCTAAAGTATGAATTATAATTGTTATGATTAACTAACTGTCTAAAATGTAAAAGTTCATAGGATGTAGTTTCGATTAAAAACGAAAAATCCTGAAATTGATCGCCGTGGAAAGAAGGAAATTATTTACGAGGAACGAGTCGAGATAAAACTGCCAATTTTCAACCGTGAGGTTTAATTATTGCCAGAATGCGCGGTTCGATGTATGGCTTGCATTTCGAGCTTTAATCCGTTTGATCAAGCGATTCTCTTTGTTCCAAAAATCGTACCGCTTTTAAAAGCATTAATAATCCAACGATCGTAATTTTAGGCGGACCTTTAAAATTTTTAATCAACTCCGGCTCCCTCTTAGAAAGTTCTCTCGTGCACGCATTAATTTCAATATTCCTGAACTGCTCGATATAAACAAGGGATGTAGAACATTTTTCACGAAAATAAAAAATTTATAAAAATTATACCATTATTCTATCAAAGTAAATCCTACAATAAAATTAATATTTTATTAAAATAAAAGTTATACTATAACGGTGACTCTAACAACTGGACCAAACTGTAATATAACTTTGTTTCCTGTTACAAAAAAAAAAAAAAAAATCGTAGAGAAAAGTTTTGCACTGTTTAATAATCCTATGCTTTTTAGAAAGTGTATCTGCACTTGAAAAATGCAGTTATACTTCTTTTTCTTTCTAATTTTTAGATTACTTCCTCGATTCGTTCTGCGAATCAAAGATGTAAGGTTATTGAAAATTTAATACTTGATAAATTATTTTATTATTTCATTTTTCTTTTTTAATAATTCTATATTGCACATTATCCGATGATATACCAATTTTCAGCATTTGAGAACTTATTAAATATTCTTTGAATATAATAAATGTAATTTTGAATTCTACAAATTACTGTAATGTTATGAAACATTTTTAGAATATTAATTTATTTTATATCTTATGTTTCTGAACAGCTACAGAGCATATACAGAGTCATTCCGGTTCTCTTTATCAAAAACCATTCCTTTTTATACTCTCATCGGGATACAATCATTTGATTTAAGCAGGAATTTTATTTCCCAGTTAATTCCTTAAACCTTAACTCAACTACATTTTCGTTACAATACACTTAACAAGAAAAGAAGTCTCATATTCTCTGTCTCGCTGATCCAGTT
>SMSQ01020945.1:0-15273 GCA_019453375.1 Ctenoplectra terminalis
AAAAAGGAAGAGAGGATAAAGAGAAGGGTGCCGGTGGTCCTCCCTATTGACAACGGCTTTCATCTTTATAATTCAACCCCTCGCGCCACCCTCAATCCATTTTGCCTTTTCTCCCTAATGCTTTTTTACTATCCTTTCGCCGCTCTGTTACGCCTATCACACGCCATCCACGAACTTACGCCCTGTTCTTTCGCCCAAATTTCTCTCCTCTTCTTCCGCAAGAGGAAAAAAAGTAACTCTTTTGATGTCTTCACTCTTATCTTCGTTTCTGTTATCAACAATCTTCTTTTTTCTTTCTTCTCTTATTAACAAATCATATTACAAGTTATATTCAGTTATATTCAATTATATTCAATTATATTCAATTATATTCAATTATATTATATTATATTATATCGCATTTATATAGTTGTTAAGATTTAGGTTTAATAAATATTATAATAATCGAGGAGTTAAAATAATAGAAGATCCGAGAAACGCGTATCTGTACATTTTGCCACTTACGTATCGTTTATCATTTCAAATTTTTCAATTATAAAGTTAGAAAAATTGAACTTAACTGAATATTAAGATGATACTAAGTTTGTTTAAAACATTAATTTGAGGTCATCGAATCGAATGCTTTTGAAAAAGAAAGAAAAAAATGATTTAAATATTCTCGCTCTTGAAGCGTAGCGAGAAGTAGAAAAACGCATGGTGCATAATGCATGATGTATCGTTTTCCTAGGGTATTTTCTCAAAGAGGACTCACGTGTGTTGCAATCCTCGAGTAGTCGATCCCTCGGGGGAAGACCTCCCGGAGATTTCGAAGGTTTCAGAGGTTTCAGAGATTTCGGAGGTTTCGTTTGGTTAAGAGGCAGAAGCAGGGGTAAGGGGCAGGGGTAGGAGTAGGAGCCGAAGCAGAGGAAAGGCAGAAGCAGCGACTGGATCGGTGGTCTTCGTGGAAAGGAGGCAGATCGATGGAAAAACGAGGGGGAGTCTACTCGAAACGGTCACAGATGGTGTCTTGCGTGGTTTACGACACAGCACAGGCCCTTCCATATGGGAATGATACTATTTAACTCACCCCGGAGACCTGGTAGGGTGTCGGATGACCTATACACCCTCTTTTTCGACGCACAGGTTCGACCAGCAGGTTCTTCCAGCGATCGTTGTACATTGTATTTCATTTAACGTTTTTAACTGTGATTTTAAATAATTTAACGCTTCGAAATATTCCAGGGACTCGGAAGAAAAATATTAAGAACAAAGATTGAGAAAATGTATCTTAAAGTTTTTAAGTCAAAGTTAAAATTTACTTTTCGATGTAAAACAGATTCTTTCGTTGACTAAGAATCAGCTTTATCATAATCCACGTGAAACATTATAAGCAAAGAGTATTTTTGAATTTAGCAAATAATATAACTCGAAGGCTCGACTTTGATTCCACTTCCTCTATTTTGTTATGAATTCTCAAGCCTTTATCAAAATCCAGCTAACACGTATTAATGTGTTTTCATGTTTCAAACTATAGATACAGATTTTTCTGCATCGAATACATTAGCGGAATTTTGAAGTATCAATGTTGAAATAGGGAAAGGACCTGTTCGATGCGTTTAAACGGCTTCCTTGCCCCTTTTGCTTCGCACCTGCTCCTACCGAATTCTTCGAACAAGATCCGTCAGTTTTCTTTATAAAGAGTGCCCTGTGCGTCCAAAATTAACTGATTTTACGTAGTATCTATGCTATTCACATCGTGTTTCTTATTTTTATATACTTTCTTTGTTTTATTTCTATTTTTTTTAACCGAAATATACGCACTCGTGATCGATAGAAATAAATCGAAACAATTTTACAACGAAATCGATCTAATTAAAACCTATTAATCGTGTAACCATGTAATTGTGCGATTAACCACGATAGAAGCAAGAGAAGTTATAAGAAACGAGTTTTTCAGGACAACAGCAGTTTCTTATCTGAAAAAATAATTGGTCGACTGTTTTCGTTAAGCACGGTCGAATTTGTAATTCGAAGCTACATAAACTGTGGGCTAGGAACTGCAGGTTTTGCGTAGCTTTCAAGGAATGACGTTTCGTAGACCCCTCCAGGAGGCTCGTGTTCTGGGGTCACGCGAAAGGTTACCCTTGTCCAACTGCGACACACGTGCATCTCCCTTACTGCGACCAATAACTAAGTAAGCGGCTCTCTTTTATTTTTATAATATTTTCAATTAAAATAATCTAAAGCATCTTTGAAAACTGATCATATTCTTTGAATCTTGATGTTCTAATCGAGCCTACTTGATTTAAAATTAACAAAATTTTTACATTCGCTTATAAATCGGCTAGTTGTGAAAGAACAGCGTTGTCGTTCTTACGATTTTGTTGGACGTTACTTTTATCATTACCATTAAGTGAAATCAATTCACTTTTATTCGTTGTTTTTATATTTAGTTTCGAACTTAAGATATTATGGAGCTTATTTTATTGTAATGGTAAAAGTACAATTTTATCGCAACGAATAATTGTACGTAAAAAGATAAGAGAAAAGCGTAAATGAAAATTTATAGATTTAGATTTAGAAATTAGATTTTATAAAAAGAGATCGCCTAGGATGTAGGAGTAATGCCTAAAGTATAAGATATAAAGTATAAAGGTTGCTACTTGCTGGTATACACGCTGTAGAATTCTGGGCACTGAAATAGGAGTAATCTCTGGAGAAGTTGGTGGAAGTAACGGGGGAGGTGGGTAGGGGCGGAGCAGGAGAATACTGGATGCCGGAAGTGGACGGGGTAGCGAAACGAACGGAAGTGCAAAAGGGAATGGCGGAGAGAAAGCGGAAGGGCTGTGTGGAATTGTAGAAGAGAAGCGTCGAGAGGAGAAGAGAACGAAGTGGGTGGGTCGAGGAAAAAGGGAAGAGAAGGAGGGTGGTGAGGCTGGAACCGGAACCGGAACCGGAACCGGAACCAGGGAGCGCAGGAAGACGAAGCGACGTCGACGTCGACGTCGACGCCAACGTCGGCGTTGGTAGCGGCAGCGACGGCGGCGGCCCCGATATGGCGGAAGCGTCGCGTTTGCCGGAAGTCGCCGAGGAAATGAAATGCCTCCCAGCCAGCTAACCCCTGCCGAGTTTCTCGTCCTTCTCCGCGTTTGCCACACCTTCCTTCGAGATTCTCTCCGCCATTACTGCCCCGAGCCGCGTCGCGTCGTTCGAATCGAACTCCCGTTCGCTAAAGAATTCGTGCTCTGGAAAAATTTTCTTTTCCCTTGGAATTTTTTGTGAATAATATTTTAGGAAGCTGGGTAAAACGACTATTTACCAGGGTTCAGCATTATTTAAATATAATCTTTTAATCTTTTAATCCTTTAATCTTTTAATCTTTTAATCTTTTAATCTTCCGTAACTTAAATGTTGTTCGATTATAAAGAAAAGAAGGGAAGAGAAAAAAAAAAGAAAAAAAAACAGTTATAATTGATTACAATTTCTAAAATTAATCAAAATTTACTATAATTATCTTTATCCTTTCATTATCAAAAATGAAATGGTAAAAGTAAAACGGTCTTATCAGATATTTTATTTGAAAGTAGGATGAAGGTCTGTAAAGGATTTTTTTTTAATTTTATCTTTTCCAATCAGCGAACTCAACGGTCAATAATAAAAGAGATTCGTAGCAAGGTGGAAGCTGAGAATTGAAATAAACGATCGAACAAGAAACGTAGAGGGTCTCGAAGAGGTCGGCCCTGAAGAGCATTAAGCCAGAGTACCGGTGAAAGGCGAATAACACGAATGCCTTCGAAGTCGCATGGTTTCTAGTTCTAATAACGCTATTATTCTAATGCAAGCCTAGTCCGCCTACTGACTTACCGCTTTGCCACTTCTCTCTTTCTCTCGCACACTCTAACATATACACGCACACTTTCATCGATTCTAATACGTTGAGTTGACGCGACAATACGAACCCAATTTAATTCGATCATTGGATAACAAATAAACAACATAGGATGCATGTTCGTTGAGAAACAATTTGGAAACAAAAAACTTGAATTCTCTGGATTCGATTTTTTTTTTTTATTCGATTCATCGTCGAAGATTTTCTAAGGAAAATGGTGGCAAAGTAGGATAATTATTGTTAAACCATTTAATCGTTCCCCGTGGGAACCGAAAGGCTGGCGAAACTAATTACGGTTACCGAATAGTCAGGGCAGATGATTTTGTCGTCACAGGAAGTCTGTCGGTGATTTTTCGTACCTGGTCAAGAAAATGACTTTCGTCCTTTTTTATTTTTTTCTTTTTTCTTTTTTCTTTCTTCTTTGTTTCTTCTTTTATTTCTACAATTAGGGCTGATTTTTACGGTTAATTTTAATATCAACTTAATTACAGGAAGAAAATAAAAAAATAAACATATAAGAGGAGATCAGAAGACGAAACGGCGACGAGATAGCGGCGTAGCGGAGCGCTAGGAAAGTGTCAGAAGGGAATTAGGTTAGCGGCATAAGGTAGATTGTCATAACTCCCGTATTACTTGTTGCAACGTAAACGATTATATAATGGTGCTCGGTGCGTAAACGATGCCGCACCATTACCGGCGTGTGAGTACGCCTTAAAACGCCTTCAGCCGGAAGCAGACTTTCTCCACCGTTTCGGCCGCGGTAAACCTTTTTGAACACGAACGTTGGACTTCTCCCCAAAATGTTGCTTCATTCGGATTCTTTTTTCCTGCCCCTTTTGAATATGTGCACGAGTTTGAAATGTAAGATTAACCTAACGATTAATTAAACGCCTCGGGAAAAATGTTTGAAGCAGTTGAAAAAAGTTTTACACCATTACGAATATAAATAATTCGATTGGTAGCTGTTTCGAAATCGACGATCATCGATGGCCGATATCCGATATCCGATACTCGATGCTTAGCGTTCGAGTGTGTAGAGTGTAGACGATAGTACTGTATTATCGTTCAGCCCAATTGCGATAGATTTCTTCGGTGGAGAGGGTCCTAGCGTGTCCTGGAGCAGTTTACCTACCATGACATCACCTATCACGCTCGCTCGAGCATACCGCAACACTCTGCTGCCTACCTGTCTACCTTTTCCAATCTTTTCCAATCTTTTCGAATCTTTTTCAATCTTTTCGAATCTTTTCCTTCCCCTACCCTTCGTACTTTTTTCGCTCTTCTCTTTCCTCCAAATTTTTTTTATCGGTGCCGCTTTTTATCTTAAATAATAATAATAATAATCATAATAATCATATTAAATAAATAATCAAAGGTTTTTGATCGTCTAATTATTTTATGCAACAATGGCGCATCTATTAATTAAACGTTATCCATTCGATCATCTTTAAAATTAATTTACCTCGCAATATAATTATTACTCTCGATATAAGTACTGCATACTTTTCTCTTTTTTAAGAGTTATTGAAAAACTGTTGAATTTTCTGAAAATTCTATCTTCCCTCTCTTCCCTCTCTTTTTCCATCTATCGTCGCGTACACACTCTCTCTTGGTGATTTTCACTTGGCAAGACGTCGTAAGCGGCACATAAGGTGAAGGTATCGATTGCGCAACATCGATATTATGCAACCCGTTGCGGTTTCCTGCTGTTATCTAATTACCCAGAATAGAGGAACTCGAGGAGAGGAGGTCGTAGCGAACGATGATCAATTTAATTCGAAAACAGTGTTTCGGAACCGTTTAAGATCGAATCGATAGAGCATCGTTTTACGAACGTTCTCGATGCTGAATAATCGATTCGCGTTGTGCAATATTTGTTAAAGATCTAGCGGAAACAAGGAAGGAAACTATCTTAAAAATTAAGATATTAGACAGTCGATTCACCGGTTATGTATCTTGTTTCGCTCAAATCGTCGAGCTTTTCCAGCTTCGATATCTTGCTAGCATATCGATGCACGCCTACCTAGCCACGTGTTCGAAACACCGTAGAGTCGAAGAACAAGAAAGAGAGAAAAAAAGGAGGAGAAAACAGGCTATAATTTTTTCTTTTTTTTTTTTTTGCGATGTTATCGCGAGTCTTGTTTCTTCGATCTATCTCGGAATTTGATTGATTCGAGTTACGTTCGGGTTAGATTCAGATTCGTTCCACGTTCGACGGACTCAATTGAGATTATGGGACGAAAGGGTTAAATGAACCACTTAAAACGAATCGTTTGTAAAAAGAAAAGTCGATGGTAATCGGTGGTGTTGTACTTAGCTGGTGAGGAATAGCGCGTTGGCGATGGTCGCATCGATAATAGATGCGTCAAACGTAGTTTCTACTTTGGAGGCCGAGACGATCGTAATAGCGATCGGCATTGTCGTGGTTACTGTATCGTCGCGTTCAGGACAGAGAAACAAGGAAGATAACAGAGACAGCCGAGGGAAGATAGAAAGAGAGCAACGCTGTTCGTAATCTGTGGGATAGGACGAAGAAGCAGCGAGGCATGTCCGAAGGAAAGGAAGCTCCGCGGACCTCAGTTCCGCTCGTTCTCTTCTTCCTCCATCTCGCCGGTTCCCAACCTTTCGAAGGTTTGTTCTTTAAAAATCTAGATACATACCTATAATATGTATACACCACTTTCAACTTTATCTTTGCCTTTGGGTTTAGGTTTAAGTTCAGGTTCAGGTTCAGGTTCGGTTTTTGGAACTCTAAGATTAAATTTTTTTTTATTCTTTTTCTTTATTTTACGTTGAGAATTCTTTTCTTTTATTTTCTTTTTTATAATTCTCAGGGCTATTTAATTTAATACTTTAATAAGACGAATCAACTAAGGAACAAGTTGCCACGATTTTCGGTGTCAATGCCGCTCCTGTAAAATCGTTGTTTCAATCCTTGCCTTTCTATAAATCCATCAAATTTCTTCAAATTTTATAATTTACACAAATATTTTTACTATTTTTACTATTTTCACGTAAAATGTTAATATTTTATGCTGCCGCTGTATTTATATCGATTCTTGCAAGAACGTGTTATGGAGAAACTCGAATTCCTAGCGTCTATCCTCGTGTCTAGAGACGCGTCTATGCGAGGTCGACTCTATTTTCGCTCGGGTATCCGTCAGCTCGACCTCTTCCTCTGATTCCGAGGAAATCCTATGCTTCACTTTCTTCCTCGCTTCTCCTTCGAAACTTCGGCTAATTGCCAAAAAATTCTGTAACAAATTTCGAATTCCCGTCTCTTGGTTGAACAAACTAATTTTTAATCTCACAATCTTTCTTTGACTACTCAATTTCTTATTACCTTAACCTTTTCGTCACTAACGGGGCATATATCTCATCACTATATTATGTATATCCATTTACATATAACATTTCGATAACTTTTAAAGCTAATTAACTGAAATAGGAAGTCTAGAGTTAAAAATATTGAATCCGTGGTGAAAGGGTTAAACGAAAGCGTAGAGGTGAAACGGAAGTTTCGTTGGCCGATGGAAATGGAATTTAAAAAGGGCATCGATAAAACAGCTTTGCATAATGAACGAACAAAGAGCAAAGAAAATACATAGCGCGTTGGTCTGATAATCCGAGACGCGGAAAATGCACGTTTGAAACGAGTTTTGAATCGAAGTACCGGTTGGAACGGTACGGTATTACGTATTATCTATAAGTTGTATTTCTCGGTGTATACATAATTTTTTCTCCAGTCTTGGGTTAACCCCACGCTACGGACAATATCGTCTCGTCCGATTCGATGTGCACTGGAAAAATTAACAATGGCTGCCTGGTAGGGTTAAAGATTAATTTCTCCGACATTCGTCGCGCCCTACGGTCCGCGGTATGCGCGCTTCCATAGAGAATATCTTTCCGATCGTGGTACATATAACCAACAGGGAAGTGATTGCTGGTTTAAAAAAAAAAAAAATAAAAAAAAAATAAAAAAAAAATAAATAAAAAAATGAAAAAAATAAAAAGAAACCTGGAACGTGCTGAACATGATTTTCATCGCGTAATAAGGCTTTGTTTTCCAAAAAAATTAGTACTTAACTGTCCCGAATTAAAAGACTGTGCTTCGTGGATGATCTCTGGGAGTATTTCCGTTGTTTCGAGATCCGCGTGTAGAGAAGAAGCATGGTCCGTAAGCATTAGCGGATAACGATGGTTCCATGGTTGTCCATTTGGGCGGTTGTGCAAAGTATTACCTATGTAGGAGTCGAAAGGCTAAGGCGCATACGTAATGCGTATCTAGAAGCGTGGGAGCCATGCTCGAACGGCTTCCTCTCACGGCAGTGCCATGCTTTATCTTGCGTTTATAAATAAGCCAATATCTCTCTCTCTCTCTCCCCCCCCCTCTCTCTCTCTCTCACCCACTCTCTATCTCTATCTCTATCTTTATCTCTATCTCTGTCGCTCTTTCTACTTGTCCCTCTTTCTTTTTGTCCATCAGTCTCTCTATCTCTGTCTCTCTTCCCTTCTTTCTCAACTCGAACAACTCGAACAACTCGAACAACTCGAACGAGAGACTCAACTACTACTATACCATATAGAAGGAGGTGCGCTCTTCAGTTCCGGCTTCCAGCCACCCGAGTCTATTAATACTCGATTCTAGTCCCTAGTTTGCTTCCCTCGCCTCTCACCTTCTACATCTCACCCCTCCCTCTATCCACCGTGTCTCGCCGCTCTATCGAGATTCTTTGTTTCAACCTGTTCGCCTATATTGTTAATGTGCCGGCCCGATGCGAGTAGTTATGTATCTACGCGATCCGAACCCTACGAAAAAGATAAGTATAAGTAATAAATACAGGGACAAAGAGACCGTCGCAAATTTTAAGTCAGCCAATGATTATTTTTCAACCTTCTCGACTATTAACGATGTTTATCCGAATCGCAGTTTTCACCGTAAAGTTTCGATATCAACCCCTTTGGTAAATTTTATAATTCATACAATTAGAAGAGTCAAGACTGAAATTTTTGTGCAACCTTATCGTTGCCTGATTCTATTTATACATGGTGTACTTAGATCTCGCACCCCTTAAATTCTCTTTGCGATCGATTATTGCGATCAACATCCGTGAATAAAGGCTGACAGGTAGATGTCGCATAGTATGCCAGAAGGCCCAAGAAGCTAATCGTAAGATCACAATAATTGAGCGGTTGAACCGCCAAATATACCGATAAATCATGCGATAAGTTTTCATTAATAATCAGCCAACCATGAGTCAATTTGATCGATCGTTCGATAGGATCGACGTGCTTCCCTGAATACAGATAACCTAGGTGTCAAGTATGAAAGAAGTTAGGAAAATGGAAAATAAAAAATCGAAAATAATCTGTTTTCAAGAAGGATCTATTTTTTTCAGTAATTAAAGAACGACGCGATTGTTCATCGAGTAAGTGTATAGCGCGTAGCGCGTAGTGCGTAGTGTTCGTACGATTATCGGCAAGAGACGGAATCCGTGTCGACGCAAAGCGGAATCCGCGTGGTCCAGGAATGCACTCAATTATGCCGAACACTCGAATCACGAGGCTGAGATATTCTAGTCGCGTGTCCGCAACCAAATCGGATTCGATCGATTGCGGCTATTGGGAGAATTATCACTATCCCTCCGCTTCTTCAACCGCCAAACGCGGTAAAGAAGGATCGGTTGCAAACCGACTCTATTAATTTATCGTATTCGACTAGAAAATTGCCACCGTCTTTCCAGAATCTTCGATAATATTGGAAAAACTGAATATACAATTTAAGAGAGCTCATAAAAATAATGGTAAAAGGTACGAACGGTACAAAAAGTAAATTTTTTTTTTATTGTCAACAGGTTTATTAAAAAAAAGAATAATAATAATAATAATAATAATAATAATAATAATAATAATAATAATAATAAATCAATCATTACAATGAACCAAGACGCGTGTACGTTTGTAATCAAGTGCGATAAGGTCGGTTAAAGGAACAAGAGGGATGCAAGCGTAGAGGATCGGAAAGACCGACGAGGAAAGAAAAGTTTAGTAATCCACGTTGGTGTTGGCGCAATCGAGGAATTCCTTCTGTGAGTCGAAGGAAGGAAATTGCGTTGCCCAATTAGAAATCGCGGGAGACCGCAGAAAGAAAGGCCAAGAGAGAACGAACAAACTACGAGAAAGAAAGAGCGAACTTTGTTCGCGTAGAGGGAGAAGAGTGTCAAAGAGGGAGGGAAAAAGGTTTCGAAACGTTGTACACGCTAACTAACAATAAGTTGCTACGTTTGTACGATTATCTAATTCCCAAACTTTTCTCGTCTCCAAACCGTTGTATGATTTTCAAAAAAAAGAGCTAACCGAAAGGCGATCGGCTTCCGTATTTTATGAATACTGGGTAATTTTTTGTCTAATCGGATATCTCACGAGTTTGTGATACGGTATGGATATACATAGAATATATGGAATGTATGGAATATTTGTGGATTATAAGAAAATGGTCGTAAATTCTAATCTAAG
Organism: Ctenoplectra terminalis; assembly: GCA_019453375.1. Taxonomy (NCBI): domain Eukaryota; kingdom Metazoa; phylum Arthropoda; class Insecta; order Hymenoptera; family Apidae; genus Ctenoplectra; species Ctenoplectra terminalis. The sequence continues at coordinate 10,385 of SMSQ01020945.1, forward strand.
CTTTTCTTTGCGAGTAGCACACCACGATACTTTTATCGTTTGAAGGATAGGAATGCCAACTTTTTATCATATAAGATACGAGAAAACAATGATATATTCTTATCGCTTATTGTTAATATCTCATGTTTTTGAGCGGAAACAAATTTTTCGTGAACCAACATAATTATTCTACGGATAAAGTTACACGCTATCGAACCTAAAACAACTTTAATTTTAATTTTAATTTTAATTTTAATTTTAATTTTAATTATTAATTTTCGACAAAGTTTAAAGAGTTTGCGAATAAGTATGTCTTGTAAAATATCTTATAATTGGAGCAAACGTTCGAACAACTGTGTGTTAACAGGTTAACCGATCGCACACCATTGCATCTTTTACTTGGATTCAATCCTGACGCGAACAGTTAAAAATCTAGCGACAAGATAATCGTAACACAAGTTGACAGCAAGAAATGTAAGAAGTTCGAAGAGCCACGAAAAATAATTCGAAAGAGAAGTATAGAATAAAATAGAAAAGAAACGGGTAAAGAGAAGCTAATCGAAGGAACGAAAAAGGAAATTGTAGAAGTGGATAAAATGAAAAGGTGTACGCAAGAAGGTGAAGAATCAAAATAATTGACACAAACGAGGTATGGAATAAAGAGAGGAAAAAATAAGACGGTGAAGAAGAGGAGAGGAGAGGAGAGAAGAGGTAGAAAAAGAAGAGAAAGGATCTTTGAACAAAAGAGGGAGTCGACGTCATTTCAGTCGTAGTCCCGGATGTGCAGCATCGTTACACGGCATTCTTCGAGGCTGCAAGATCTCCCTTTCTTTCTTCCTTCGGTTGATGCGTTGACGTAACCGCGACAAAACAAATTCCTCTTCTCAAGACGCGAAACGTACGGAATTCTGATCGCTCTGGATTCGAGTACATACGTGTATACGTGTACCAGTGTATACGAACATACGTACGTAACTGCTCTGTACGATTCTTACGATTCTTACGATTCTTACGATTCTTACGATTCTTACAACGAAAAGTATTTTTAAAAAGATCGATTCTACCTTGTAAGTATTTCCTCTTTTTATTATAATACACGTACAAAAGAATATTCTGTTTTTCAAAAAAAACAAACAAAAAGTAATCTTTATTTTTCAAAAATTGAAACAACTATAAGAATTTAAAAATTGCTTTCCTTCGTTTTTCGAATTTTCAATTTATGTTTTAGTCACCTCAGAATTATGATTATCTACTCTGATTCTTCATAAGGTACGAATCGAAAAATAATTCCAATCTTTGGACCGGTAATATATGTGAACCAATTATTTTTGTGAATAACTATCGATTTAAAAAAATTGTTTAAAATCAACAAAGAAAAAAAATTGTCCTTTAAAGATTAAAGGCAATATTGTTGGTCCAGTCAGATTTTTTTAGGGGTTGTCAAGCAGCGAAAGTGTTCCCGAGGAGGCGTAACATTAATCATGACACAGGTAGGTATACGTACGACGACTCGGGGTTGAAATCTTCGTTTCTAAAAGAACGATGATCCACAATGGACTCCTCGGAATCCTCCCTGCTTACGCTTACATCTGATCGATCGAAGAAAGGATCCTTCTGAAAAGTTACCGGCTCCTTTCTATCCACCTCGGGGACCTATTAAATCTTGGACTCGAATTCCAAAGGATCTTGTTCTAAAAGAACCACCGATACAATATTTTTCAAGAGAAAAAGTTTGAATATCCCAGTCTTTGATCTGCCGTTTAAAGTTGTGTCAAAATCTTTTGAATTTCTTTTTTAACTGTTGACACTACAAAAGCAGCTGTCGTACATTTTTTTATCATCGTCGTCGTCGTCATCATCATTGTTATTATTATTATTATTATTATTATTATTATTATTACTATTATTATAACAGTTTGTGTTTAAAAGTTCAAAGTATTATTACGTACTGCTCGAACCTTGTAACTGACATTTAAATAATCATATTTACCGTAATATAAAATTCAATTTACTACAAATAATAGTAAATAATAGTGGGTTAAAACTAAAATTTTTCTTTTTTATAATAAATGAAACAATGTACATGTAATATAGAATCTCTTTAAGCAACCCCCTAACAAAGCTACATCCTTATGGGAAAATCCTCAATTTTATGACCCACTTTCATTTAAACAACCGAAGCATGCTCAATAAAATTTTTACCCAATACTATATTCACAGCAGTAAGTAAATTGAATATAAGGTTTTATTATGAACCTATTGGGAAGAAGCAAAGAAAAAAAAAACTAACGAAAAATAGTTGAAAAATTTGTTCCCACTAACGCAGGTATTATTTTCTAAATTCTTTCATTCGGTATGTTCAACAACTTATTAGCAATCACTGTAAATTAAGAATGAAAAAAAAAAACGATTTTATCGAACGTTCGGCTATTATGGATTCGTTTAACATAATTCACGGTTGACGATAAGTCGACTGATTCGATCGATGAATCGTACGGTGTTTCCCTTTTTCCTTTGCCCTCCTCTTGCCCTCTTTTTATAAGATCCTTTTGGGAAACGAGAAGAAGAAAAAAAGAAAAAGAAAAAGGAAAAGGAAAAGGAAAAGGAAAAGGAAAAGGAAAAGGAAAAGGAGGCAGGAGGAAAAGATCAAGCATAAGAATCGGTGGTACTCATAAGCCAGCCAGGATATAACAGGTAAAACAGGTTTGTGGGCGTCCAGAAACGTGGGCTACCTGCATCGGTTCTCGAAGCGGTCCTTCTTCAAACTTGCCTGCGGATTCTTACGGAAGAAAATAGAAGAAAGGGGAGAAACGCAGCACCTATGCACCTGTTCGCTAAGTAACAACGATTAACGTCTCTAAAATACTGCCCCGTGATGTTATCTTCGCAGACACCGTGATGTACCGAGATATTTAAACTGCTCATTGGTAATCATTTTAGCATGCCGCAAATATCTCCGTGAACAATTGCTTTTTCCAATCTTTCACCGATCATTGGCCGTCTTTTTTATTCCAACCCTTTAATTAACACAAATGGAAATTGAACGAACGTTATAGTTGGCCTATAGAAGAATTCTTTCGTAGCGGAATTTCTTACAAAGGAACACGTGTTAAATTTCAATAACAATTTAGGTAACGATAGATGAAAAGAAAGGCAGAGAGTATTATTATTATTTTTTTCTTTTTTTACCAGAGGTCGACGGAATATCGACATATTACCTGTTATCAGCTTATCAGATTTATTTGACGCGATTACTTCCCGTCAGATTCGGTGATCTAACATCTCGTTACGCCGATAGATACGTTTCTGATTATGAAACTCGATAATTTTTTTTCCATCTAACTTTGAATGTATAATTTTTCCAAATATTGGTAACAGCTCGGATCGTTTCTCGTCGATCGTTTGATTTCTTTTCAATTATTTTTAGAACGCGTCAAACCTTTAAACGCTTACTCTTTAAACGCTTGAATCGTAATAGAACATTCGGTTATTGGTATGTCTTTGCACGGGTAAAAAAAAAAACAAATACATATATATATATATATATATATATGTATGTATGTATAAGCTTTTTCTAATACCCGGAAGCATTGTTCTTTTTATGCAACTCAGGAACTATGAACTTTCTCTTACAAATGCAACGATTTTGCAATATAAAAATACCGTTTTTGTAAAATTTTAGCAAAAAAACAAAAAAAAAAATCGCCTTTTAAATCGATCGACGTTAACATTTTTTTAATTACATTTTATATTTAATAGTTTCTTTTCCATGCAAATTAACACGACAAGCGTGACGTTCAATTTGAAAGATTAATTAGACGTTCAGTCTTGACCGATTTGAAAAGAAATTTTCAATTTCAATTGCAATTCTGAATGGGATTTATTTCGATCGAAAATAAAGAGGTAAAAATCAGTGAAAAAAGGAAAAATAAAATTTCCATCGATCCGAAAAAGTGACTCGACCTCGGCAAGGCATTAAAACTCGCAAAAAGACAGGTCCACGTCGGCCGTCAGGATCGCGATTACGCGGAAGCTACGAGGAAGTCGGTAAAATCCCCACCAACGTCCCCGTGGTATTTCCCACTCGATTACAACGCTTCGATTATTTCCGTTCGCGCCATGTAACCGGCTATCTATCTATCCTTGTTGGACTCGGTGGGTCGCGCGTTCCGGTGGTCCATTTGTCTCCGTTCGCCGAACGCGTTATACGACATGGCAAGCGATGCGCATGCGCCCCGTCCCGAGTCTTTCGCGGCGCGCGAGAGAGGAGTGGGGGGTGTGGCGGCAAGCTTCCAGCGCAGATCGCGACTCGCGGTTCAGTCGCTCGCCAGCTAGAAGGTCGAGTGGGTTGGTGTTGTCGCGCGCTCGTTGTCGTGACTTTTAAAAAATTTGTGAGACGAATCTAATCGTGTCCGAAGTGAAAGGAGATCCGTTTCGTGTTCCGTTTCCTCCTCGAATTCGCCTACTACTCCCTTGCGAATCTCTGATACCCTCGTCACAGAAGACACGGTGAAAAGGATCGGGAGAGAGAGAGAGAAAGAGAGAGCGAGCGAGAGAGAGAGAGGGAAGGAGAGTGATTCGAGTGGTGACGACTGTGATACACTTAGCCGCGTAGATAGCCGCTCTGTGATATACGTGTGCACACATGGATATTTCGATACCTCTGGACTCTTCTCGTACGAATACCGAAAGCTGATATTCGTGTAAAAATATCTGAACCTTTAACCGTTTCTCGTTTGCGAATCATACTTGTGTGCAAAGATAAATCGGAATCTACACGATTATTGGGAGATATTGGACTGGATTTATAAATAAATACGCATAGAAGAAGGTGGAGAGGAAACGAAGCGATAGAGAGGAACAGGGTAGACAGAGTAGAAAGAGTAGAAAGAGTAGAAAGAGTAGAAAGA
>SMSQ01020948.1:0-10736 GCA_019453375.1 Ctenoplectra terminalis
CGATCACCCACTGTACATGTTTATCCCTACTTTCACTCATTCTCTTATCTTCTTACCTATTTAACTCATTTTATCCTATCTGACTTATCTTAATCTATCCCTTATTTCTAACTAATTATTTCGAAATGTTGATAATAATTTGATTACCCACTGTATGTTTGACCCGAAATTGTAACCACGAGTCAAGCTCGTCAAAGTACAGTAATATAAATATAATAATAAAATATAATAATATAATAATAATAATAAAATAATATAATAATAATAATAAAAATAAGGAGTCAAATAAAATACAAAATCGCAAATTAATTCAATTCTTACTTTCGACACAATTCCTGTCCTAAGAAAGCCCTTTCTTTTATCCGCCACAGTAATCTAACTCAACCGTTTGAGTCCCAAGGGGTATTGAAAAAACACTGTCGAAAAATGGCGAACAGCGGAACTGCGCTTTCTCTAAACGAGTACGAAAAGACCCAGGCGGCGCGATGGCGCTCGTCTTAATCCATTGCGAAGAAAAAAATTACAAGTGTTACTCTCCATTCAAATTGTTCGTAACACAAAAAATATTTTTAATTCGTAATTCGTTATTTTACGAAATACATCTGTATTATTATATACGCGTGCTGTAAGTTTATAAATATTTCAAGTTCTGTTCGATAAAAATTATTGACAAGTTAACAATGAAATACAAAATGTTTTATCTGTATTATTTACATTTAAAAAGAGAGCTGTGCGATGTACGTGCGTCAGTAAATCTGAGCGCGCTACTTCGACAATCGGTGACTGCACCGTCAGTTGTCCACAGCGCTCGAAATGTACTGCGATTTTTCGACGCAAAATCTGAAGAGCGCGATCGCGCTGCTTGGGACTCGAACGGTTAAATTACATAAAAAACGATATTTCTTGTTTGAAAGTTAGTACATAATATAACAAGTTGTTTCGATATTTTTCGAAAAATTTATATAAAATAGTAACAAAAAAAATTAACCGAGAATATACTACGAAACAATTTTCTGCACTTGAAATTGTTTGAAATCCTTCGGAAGATTAATATAATTCATAACGAGTTGCTTGGGACTCAAACGGTTAAATCGTCTTCTCGAGATGTTGCTAAAATTCTATTGGGTTGTCCGGAAAGTTGGTGCCGATTTTCGGTAGGTGCCATTAGAACAGGTCTGAATATGTCGAAATGATTGAAAACGAATGACACGCGTATATATTCTAAGGAATGATACTTCAGGTATCTTTAGATAAAAGTTTGTAAAACTAGCGACGATTAAAATAGACTTATTCGTAGCAAAGAAATCGAAACGATAAGTATTTGAAAAAATACTTATATCAGGGGTAATAATTCTTTGCGCATATTTTGTTTAAAAAATTATAGAAAATCTCTAAAAATGCGCTACTGCAAATTTATAAAATTTCTTTGACAAATTACGAACCAGCCATTTTGACTGGTACGGTAATTCTGGTGTTAAATATGGAAAAGTTTTTCGCCGAAAAATCTAAGAAGTTTTGCAAGGATGGGATATTCGAGTTACGCGAGAGACAGAGAAAGGAACATATAATTTAATAAATGTATAAGGAAATTTAAATGTGTTGTGTTTGAATTTTCCTTAAAAATCGGCACCAACTTTCCGGACAGCCCAATATTTCCATAAACATTCTACTAAAAAATTATATGTATCCAGTAAGCGTACGCAAGAATCCAGTTTCACCCGATTAAAAATGAATCACTGTCAGGAAGAAATCAGGTGCACGAAGGAGGCAGCCATGCAACAAAGGAACGTCTCGAGCGCGAAGTCTTCGACTCGAGAGGAAAAGTTCCCCCCTGTGCAGGAAGTATTTCTTCCGAGTCGGTGATCCGGAGCGGAAATGAAAATTTCACATCTGAATTTTTTTTCACCAGACGTCCCATTCGAAGGGGGTAGGCCAAAGGACAATGGGAAAGCCAGCCCGTGTCACCCTTGCGTTAATTTCTAACGGAGTGTTCGCCTCTCCTACCTTCACCCTCGTTGCAGAACCAGAGCCACCCCTCGCCGCCTCGTCCTTCGCCACGACCATCTCCATTATAGAGACTTCTTCGGGTACATATCCGGTGACCCGATTTAAACGCCGAAGAGGTCCACTTCCTCTACTCGAGCAATCGCTTAATCGATAACCGGGGATCTATTTTCGAGCTACTCGTGGGGCGGCTCTCGCCCCTTGGCGCGCGGAGAACACGGACATGGTTGTTTTATGGTTGTTCGATTTTTATGACGGTTCTTGGCAGTGAACTCGGTTTTAGGCGTGACGGGTGTGAACGCTTTTTGATGATTTTTTTTTTAAGTAGAAGGTTGGAAGTGTTTCGGGGTTGGAAATTTGAAGATTTGGGAACTTGAAAATTTGAAGATTTGAAAATTTAGCGATTTGGAAATGATTTAGAAATTTGGAGATTTAGAAATTTAGAGATTAAGAAATTTGAAGATTCGCAAATTTGGAGATTTGGAAATTTGGAAATTTAGAGATACGGAAGCTTAGAAATTCGGAAATTTAGAGATTTGGAAATTTAGAAATTCGCAAATTTAGAGATTTGGAAACTTAGAGATTCGGAAACTTAGAGATTTGGAAATTTAGAGATACGGAAACATAGAGAGTCGGAAATTTAGAGATACGGAAACTTAGAGATTTGGAAATTTAGAGATACGGAAACATAGAGAGTCGGAAATTTAGAGATTCGCAAATTTAGAGATTTGGAAATTTAGAAATTCGCAAATTTAGAGATTTGGAAATTTAGAGATACGGAAACATAGAGAGTCGGAAATTTAGAGATACGGAAACATAGAGAGTCGGAAATTTAGAGATACGGAAACTTAGAGATTTGGAAATTTAGAGATACGGAAACTTAGAGATTTGGAAATTTAGAGATACGGGAATTTAAAGAGTTGGAAATTTAGAGATACAGAAACATAGAGAGTCGGAAATTTAGAGATTTGGAAACTTAGAGATTCGGTAACTTAGAGATACGGAAACTTAGAGATTTGGAAATTTAGAGTTTCATAAACGTAGAGATTTGGAAATTTAGAGTTTCATAAATGTAGAGATTTGGAAATTTAGAGTTTCATAAATGTAGAGATTTGGAAATTAGAGATTCAGAAATTTAGAGTTTCGAAAACTTAGAGATTCAGAAATTTAGAGTTTCGAAAACTTAGAGATTTAGAAATTTAGAAATTTTTCATACGTGCGGATGCATTAAAATTCTTGAGTTCAGAGATATCAGCCCGCGTTACTTTTAAAAGACCATACTACAAAATAATTACATGTTCCAAAACCAGGCTATGTATATTCTATTCCAATTACATTACCCCCCCCCCCACCGCTTTATATTTCCACAATTAACTCTTACATCGATTAACTTCAATACAATGTACACATATCCTAAATTACTTACGCTCTGCATTAATTCACCCAAACCAACAAAAATCTAAAAAACCACCAATCCAATTCCTTTTTTTAACCAAAAAGTTAAAACCATCCCTAACTTACCCTAAATGAACGAGGTAAGAACGGATTGGACCTGGTGGAAATCGACTGGTGTCCTCGACTCAAATCCCACGTTGAATTCATCCTCATGGTGGCGTCTCCAGTAGAGCGTCTGTCATCCCACTCACGATGATACCCCTAAATAGCAACCCCCATAGAGACAATCAATCAGCTGATCACTGGACCTTGACTGTGTCCACATTGCGCTTTCTGCACACCTATCTCCCACCCTCTATCCGTTTCTCTCTCTCTCTTCGTTTCGCAATAATGGGCGTGAAGCCCCTTCTCTGGTTCCATTTTTCTCTGTCTTTTTCATCGAGCTTTGCGCGTAACATACCAGATCGACGAATAGACGTCATGGACGGCTAGAGGGGCGCGAGCCTATGAAATAAAATAACACGTAGCCATGAATGCATTGACGCATCTGCGATTTTCGACGGTTCCTCGTTGCTCGTCGAACTGCTCCTCTGTTTCCCTGTCGTTGATCCGCGTTGATGAGAGGCATGGTTCCTGGTAGGAGAATTTGAGAATTCGTTATGGGTGCTGGGGTCAATTAGATTGCCGGGTCGCTCGAAAATTAGTTTGTTTCGGGAATTATTTTATTTGATATGTTTAGTACGATGAGTGAGAGGCGCGGATAAAAATTTACTTAAATTTAGGAAAGGTGGAATGTGAAATAAGTTAATGGAGAATTGTTTGCAACGCGTTTTGAGATAGAAATAGGAGGGATAACTGAGAAGTAATGCACAGTAGGTTTCTAGAGGGAAAATTCGAGAATTGGTTATGGATGCTGGGGTCAATTAAATTGCCGGGTCGCTCGAAAATTAGTTTGTTTCGGGAATTATTTTATTTGATATGTTTAGTACGATGAGTGAGAGGCGCGGATAAAAATTTACTTAAATTTAGGAAAGGTGGAATTAGTTAATGGAGAATTGTTTGCAACGCGTTTTGAGATAGAAATAGGAATGGGAGGGGTAACTGAGAAGTAATCCACAGTAGGTTCCTACAGGGAAAATTCGAAAATTTTCGTGTCGCGCGAAAATTATTTTATTTGATACGTTTAGCGCGTTGGATGAGAGGTACAGTGAAAAATTTATAATGGGCGCTCGAAACTTTACGTTTTTCTCGTCGATCGAAATTTTTTAAATTTAGGAAAGGAGAAATTTGAAATAAGTGAATGAAGAATTGTTTGCAACGCGTTTTGAAATAGAAATAGAAATAGGAGGCTTAACTGAGAAGTAATGCACAGTAGGTTTCTAGACTGAAAATTTGAGAATTCGTTGTGGGTGTGCGGGTCAATTAGATTACCGTGTCGCACGAAAATTATCTTGTTTGATACGTTTGGTACGATTGATGAGAGGTGCGGATAAAAATTTACTTAAATTTAGATAAGGTGGAAAGTGAATTAGTTAATGGAGAATTGTTCGCAACGCGTTTTGAAATAAAAATTGAAATAGGAGGGTTAACCGAGAAGTAATCCACAGTAGGTTTCTACAGGGAAAATTCGAGAACTTGTTATGGGTGTTCGGGTCAATTAAACTGTCTTGTCGCTCGAAAATTATTTTATTTGATACGTTTAGCGCGTTGGATGAGAGGTATCGATAAAAATTTATAATGGCCGCGCTAAATTTTGCACTTTTCTCGTCGTTCAAAATTCTTTAAATTTAGGAAAGGAGAAATGTGAAATAAGTGAATAAAGAATTGTTTGCAACGCGTTTTGAAATAGAAATAGAAATAGGAGGGTTAACCGAGAAGTAATGCGCGGTAGGTTCCTGGAGGGAAAATTCGAGAACTTGTTATGGGTGTTCGGGTCAATTAAACTGTCTTGTCGCTCGAAAATTATTTTATTTTATACGTTTAGCGCGTTGGATGAGAGGTACCGATAAAAAGCGCTTTTCTCGTCGTTCGAAATTCTTCAAATTTAGGAAAGAAGAAATGTGAAATAAGTGAATAAAGAATTGTTTGCAACGCGTTTTGAAATAAAAATAGAAAATGACGGGTTAACTGAGAAGTAATGCACAGTAGGTTCCTAAAGGAAAAATTTGAAAATTTCTTATGGGTGCTGGGTTCAATTAAACTATCGTGTCGTTCGAAAGTTATTTTGTTTCGGGAATTATCTTGTTTCATACGTTTAGCGCGATTGATGAGAGGTACAGATAAAAATTTACTTAAATTTAGGCAAGGTGGAATATGAAATAAGTGAATAAAGAATTGTTTGCAACGCGTTTTGAAATAGAAATAGAAATAGGAGGGTTAACCGAGAAGTAATGTAGAGTAGGTTTCTGGAGGGAAAATTCGAGAATTCGTTGTGGGTGCTCGGGTCAATTAGATTATCGTGTCGCTCGAAAATTATATTGTTTCGGGAATTATTTCGGTTGGTACATTTAGCGGGTTCGATGAGATGTACAGATGGAAGTTTGTATCATCGGTTTTTAAGAGAAATGAGTTTGGAGAACTGAAAACTTTGCACTTTCGTCGTGATTTGAAGTTCTTGAAACTTAGGCAGGGATAAATACAAAATAGATGAACGAAGAATCGTTCGAAGCGTTGCTGGAAATAAAAATACAGTAGACTACGCCGCGTTATGTGGAAACGGCGTAATACGTTAAGTCTCTTGAAGTGCATCCACATTAAGATCGACACCAGTATTTCAGTTCTTCGGAACCATCTTTCATTTATTCAATTCCAGTTTAAAATTGTGTCACCACGAGAATAAATATATCTTTGCTGCTGCATTTTTTAAAGAATAAACTATAATAGTTATCCACGTTGCGTAGTATTTTTCCAATTAAATAAAAATTGATATAAAAGTCAACAGTTTACTAATTACCGATCACAAACTAAAAAAGGCGTCATAAATCCAAACAGTGACTCTTTACAAAAATCATCAACAGCGACCAATGTCAACTGAATAAAGTTGCTATAAAAATCGGCAGTCTATTAATTACCGATCACAAACTAAAAAAGGAGTCATAATTACAAACAGTGATCAATTATAATTGAATAAAAATTGCTATAAAAATCGACGGTTCACTAATTACCAATCACAAACCAAAAAAGGAGTCATAATTGCAAACAATGTCTCCTTACAAAAAACATCAACAGCAACCAATCCCAACCGACTAAAACTTGCTATAAAAATCAACAGTATACTAATTACCGATCACAAACTAAAAAAAGGAGTCATAATTGCAAAAAGTGACCAATTCTAATTGAATAAAAATTGCTATAAAAATCAACAGTTTACTAATTACCGATCACAAACTGAAAAAGGAGTCATAATTGCAAACAGTGACCAATTCCAGTTGAATAAAAATTACTATAAAAATCAACAGCTCACTAATTACCACTCACAAACCAAAAAAAAATCATAATTCCAAACAATGACTCCTTACAAAAAACATCAACAGCGACCAATCCCAACCGACTAAAACTTGCTATAAAAATCAACAGTATACTAATTACCGATCACAAACTAAAAAAAGGAGTCATAATAGCAAACAGTGACTCCGTACAAAGTGTCGGCGGCGACCTATCGTTCCCCAGGCAGCTGAGCGCGAAGAAGCGGCTCCTTGCAAACCCGCTGAACCCGCCCCTCCCACGGGGGATCGTTAGATTGCACGCGTTCAACGCAGAGTTGACATACAAACAGACGGCCAGTGTTGTAATTAACCGCAATCATCGACGGCAAACACACATCGCTTGCGTCCCCGTGGGACATCATTGACCGAGCCAGCAGGATGTGCGCGCCGTAAGGAGTGCACACGCTATTCCTGATCAATATTTATGACCAAAATCCAAGGGTGGATCCCGGTTCATCGTACGCCTCGGAGGATACGAGAACCGCGGTCAATATTTATGATAGCCGGCTAGCAGAGCCCAGAGAAGACTCGATTCGCGACAACCTCTGACCGGATTTGTTTGGCTTCCGCTCGTGCAGAATTCCTCTCCGCTGATTGATACGGCTCGCCGCGATGGTACCCGGTCGCGTGGCGGTGCTGCAGATGGATAACGGGTTGAATTTGGTAAAGTGGTTGATACACGAAGATCAATTTGAGCGGATGGCCTGTCTAAGAGGGAGTATGGCTGCTTGGAAAACTGTAAATTGGGGGAACGTTGGAAGGTTTTTGTAACATTTTGCTGCGTTATGAAAATTACTGTGTTTAGATTTGTTTTAAATATTGTACTAGGGTGAGTTTGGGATTGGAACATTTTTTGGACAGAGGGAATTAGATTGTTTTGGGAAAATTAACGCTAAAGATACCGACGATTTAATTATACCTATTTGTATCAAAGAAATTATAATAGATGCTTGGAAAAATACGTAATGCGCCAGAGACAAATCTTTAACCACATATTTTGCGGAAAATCACAAAAAAATACCTAAAATTCCAGCGTTAATAATTTATAAAATTTGGCTAAGAAATTAGGAACCGGTCATTATGATTCCAACCGTTTTGGTAGCTTTAGTGTTAAAGCAGCGCGTATGAAATTTAGAATATGCACTATCGCTCATAAGTATCCGAACAGTGATAAATTTGTCAACTTGATCAATTTTGTTGATTTCATAAATATTACTGAAACATGTAAATTAGTGACAATTTAATGAGTGAAAGTAATATTTACTACCTTCTTAACCCTCTATGATATAGTCTTTTATAAATGTTGTCTCTGTTGTGATTGAGTTTTCAGTGTGCACGAAGTGGGTAGATTGTATTTTCTATTGAATGATTTTTGGTATGAACGTGTCTAATGTAATGAGGGTGGGAAGTGTCAACTTGGTGAAAGTGGAAAAATGTTTCTAAATTTTGTCCTGTTGTTTTGAAATATAACGGTATTTGGTCCCGTTCGCTTCAGTCAGGCGCGCCTGGTGTCCAGGTGTGAAGGTTTTTCCGAAGAGGGCTCGTAAAACAATTTCGCCTCTCTCGGATGCCTAATCTAGGGCATTTTACGACTTAAAAATAGATATTTGCAAAAATACGTAATCCAAGAGAAACCAATCTCTTATCATCCATCGTACAGCAAATCTCAAAAAATACTTAAAAAACGCACTGTTAAAAATTCATGTATCGTACAGAAAATCTAAAAAAATACTGAAAAAATGCACCCTTAAAAATTCACGTATCTTACAGAAAATCTCAAAAAATACTTTCAAAAAGCACCGTTAAAAATTCATGTATCATACAGAAAATCACAAAAATACTTAAAAAACGCACTGTAAAAAATTCATGTATTATACAGAAAATCTAAAAAAATACTTTTAAAATGCACCGTTAAAAATTCATGTATCATACAGAACATCTCAAAAAATACTTTTAAAAAAGCACCGTTAAAAATTCATGTATCATACAGAACATCTCAAAAAATACTTTTAAAAAAGCACCGTTAAAAATTCACGTATCATGCACCAAATCTAAGAAAACACTTAAAAAATGCATCGTTAAAAATTGATACAATTCACACAAGAAATCATGAACCGGTCATTTGACCGCTTTGGTAGTTCTAGTGTCAAAAAATCTGAGAATCCCAGGACACGTACAATCCCACACCACTTCACGTACTCACTGGGAACCCGCAGAAATGGTCCAACAACCTTCAGCTTTCCCTTTTCTCTATTTAAGTCCTCCCGCGCTGAGCTCATACATCTTCTTTAACGCGTTCGCTTTCGATACCCTTTTGTTGCTAAACTAGTAAATGTTTTATATACCCACGGAGCCCCACCCCCGGTCGCTTGTACCCTCCCGTATGTACTCGCAAGACGACACAGATATGCTTTTAGCGCGAGCCGGGGGTGGAACGGTGCGTTTCCGAGCGCACGCGTCTTCCGGCCCGCTATGTGCGTACACACGCAACGACGCACACCGAGATCGAGCTCGCATTAAGGCGACATCGCGGCCAGCTCCTACTACGACGAGGGAGAGCACCGCCAAGAAGGGAGAGCCTCGTGTCGCTGCCATATAGGGGGTTGCTGGTCTACTTGCGCGAGATACTTGAACACCTGAAAAACTACTCGCCTCCTGGTGATTCCACCGAGACCAAGCATCATCGTTTCAGTTTCGCCGTTGCTGGTTTTCTGGCTGGGATTATTCTAACTGGAGAAAGAGACGTGGTTTAGTTTTGAATTTTGTATGCCGTCGAATTTGAAACCGATGATACGAGACCATACACGGACTAATTACAGTCCCTGGGCATAGAATTAGGACTAGTACAGATTTTCAGTATTTTTATATATTTATAGTTTTCCGTAGAATTAACCCTTTGCAGTTAGAACGATTCTTTATCGCGGAAGAAAAGAAGTTTTATTTTGAAAAAATTACTATTGCTTGTGAGAGTACTTGTTTTTATTCATTTTACAAATATCGTTCTTCCTCTGGTAAACGAAACATGAATTTTTTATTTTGTAAATCATCATGGTGCGATATCCTTGGAAATCGGGCGTGATCATACTGAAAACAGAAAGTCTCCGTAGATGGGATTTGTATTTTCTTGATGAATGGTTAATCGTTGCAGTTTTTAAAAAATTGATTTTAACATTTATAATATATTGTGATATCTGGAGACAAAATATTACTGAATCTTCACTCGAAGACCGTATAAGGGTTAAAATTGTTCTTGGTACACTACAATTCCTGACCATCGAATTGGGACCACTACAAATTTTCAGCATTTTTCACGGTTTCCGTAAAATTAAAAGGCCTGTTCAAACTGTAACGATATAATTTAATTTAATTAATTTAATGAAAAAAAAATATTGCACTTGTATTGTTCATTTCCTTTAATATTTATTTTATTGCTGTTATTTTAGAAATCATATTCGTAGCAATCGCTCGAGCAAAAGCATATACAGTTCTGTGTATTGTATGTCAATAACTATTATTTATCTACAATTTGTAAATTCCACACTTTACAAAAGTTACTATAGCAACAGTATTTATGTGGGACAGTTAGCGCAGCGGTCTGCGATTCCACGGTCCCTGGCCATCGAATTGGGACCGCTACAAATTTTCACCATTTTTCACGTTTTACGTAAAATTAAAGGGCCTGTTTAAATTCTAACGATATAATTTATTAACTACTAACATGATACACTGCTACTGTACATAACGTTATTGACACATGTTAATATTTTGTATTTCCACCCTTTGCTTCGATGACAGCTTGTATCCTTTCCGGCACGCTCCGTACACATTGCCCGATTATATGCTTCGTATCTC
>SMSQ01020949.1:0-14020 GCA_019453375.1 Ctenoplectra terminalis
ATATCGAGTTAACGAAAGAGTAATTTGCTAGCTGTATATCTAGGTTGTAACGATTTATTCTAACGATTATACTCTTACTAGGACGATGAATCTACGTAATGGCGCGCGGTGATTTCTCGATTAATTAATTAGCCTGTTCGAACGAGGTAAGAAAAGAAAAAGAAAAAAAAATATCTACACGGGTCAGACTAGAGGAACCGATTAATCGATATGATATTTTGCGGTGATCATTTGTTCCCCCCCATATTCTTTTCCCCCCTTTTCTATAATTGCGAGAAAAGAAAAAAAAAAAAGAACCGATTTTCGTACACGATTTTACGTACATGCTCATTGTACTCATGTATGCACACATACATAACATACATATTACACGAACACTGCGTATATTCGACTTAGAATCCCAGAGAGAAATGTTTCGTACATAGACACAAAGAAAGAGAAAGAGAATGCGAAAGTGTGTGAGAGAGAGAGAGAGAGAGACAGACACGTAATCATTTTTTCAGGAGAAACGGTCAAAAGCTAGTCAAACGAGAATACAATTTCTAATTTCTACCAGTTTTAAATGTGTATAGATATTATTTGTACATTTAATTGCGCAAAACGGGAAAAGGAAGAAGAAAAATAAAAAAAAAAAGGAAAGAAAGACGAGAAGGCGAGGAGAAGTACGCGCGCGATTAAAAAGGCGGGAGAAAAAAGATTTTAAAACGAAAAAAAAAAAAAAGAAAAAAAAAAAAAAAAAAAGCTGAAAGACTGCTTCCAAACGACTTCAGGAAACTCGTTCAACGTAGAATTTATTATTTCGTACTGAAACGCAGTATCTAAATAAACGCGAACGATTTTAAAAGGGCAGGACCTGAACTAGCTAAGAAAAGCAAAGAGATATTATTCGCATCGAACGAACGTGCATGATAAGGAAAAGGAATAAAAAAAAGAAAAAAAAAGAAAAGAAAAGAAAAGTTGAAGAAATGTTGACGAAAGCGTAATTCTGCCAAAGATTAATGGCCGCTGAACGATTACGAACGAGAAAGAAGGAAAAAGTATCTCGATGCGTCTGTCGATGTCTTTTTCCGTTTTTTCTTTTTTTTTTTTTTTTTTTTTTTTCCTAGAGAAAAAAGAAACGTTACTTGCTATAGTAATCCGAAGCAAGACATCGCGCGTAGACAAGATATGAAGGAAACGTTGCGCTTATAGTACTTACGCTGTCGTTAGATCGAGTCCACTATTTCGATGATTTAGTCGAGAGAGGGATCGACTGGTGCGGTGGTACCGATAGCTTTCGGCAGAAACGCAGCTTATTGCAATTCGATGGCATCGAATGGATAAGACGATAATTATATTCTTACCGTTGAAATTCTGGGGACTTTTAGGTGTAGATTTTTCCGGGAGAACGTTTCGATGACATTATTAACGCGTTGACTGTCGTGGGGGTCACCGATGACCGGCACTCGACTTTGCTACAGCACCGTGGGGGTCACCGGTGACCGGCAACGCGACCAATAGTAAAATACACAATTAGAGTAAATATCTATACTGATAAATTTTTCGATAATATCATTGTTACTATAACGGTTTGAAGAAATTAATGCAATATAGAACAAACAAAATAATTTTAGCACATGAAAAATCTACATATTCAAGGTTCTATTCTCGGTAGATTTTTCCGAGAGAACGTTTCGATCACATTATTAACACATTGAAGACCAGAAACTTTTTTAAAAATCTTATTACTGGCCGAAGTTACGCTCGAAAAAAATTTCTGCTCGCCTGCTTTTACAAAACATTTATATCTACAGTAAATATAGATCTTTGTTTCAATTTTCAGATAAAGTGGTCGTTTTTAAACGTAACTTCCCATTTGTAATTAATTGTTGCTTTTATGAATTGAAAGAAACGAAACACGAGATATCTCGTGACCGGTCCTCAATGTGTTAACACGTTGACTGCCGTGGGGACCACCGGTGACCGGCGGCGTGGTCAATACTAAAAGTATATAATTATAGTAAATATGGATACTGATCAATTTTTCTATAATATCATTGTTACTATAACGGTTTGAAGAAATTAATGCAATATAGAACGTACGAAATAATTTGATTAGCACATGAAAAATCTACATATTCTCAGTTCATTTTGCGACGAGTCAGATTTCGGACAAACCATGGCAAATCCGTCCGGCAGTCAACGTGTTAAGTTTCGTCGGTGTATGCAACGTACGGGTATAGTCGATGGAAGAAATGTAGCATGAATACTTGAACTTTTTAATTAAGTTAACGCTTTATAATAGGAATTTAGTTAATGTAGAAAAATCAGGTTTATCAGAAAAGAAAATTGTAATTGTTTGCAGTTTCTTAGTTCGATTTAAAAATTCCGGAATAAATAATTTCTATAAATGAACTGTCTCTGGTATCGGTACAAATAGCACAGTGTGATTTCACGAGTAACTTCTAAGTCAAAATAAAATCGAGTGTTATAATTGAAATTTTTGCAGTTGAGACTACAAAATATTTGAATCGTTGAAGTGCATATCTCAATTTAATTCTCCATGTATATAGAGAATTTAAGTCGATTTAATTCCCCGTGGAAACATGTATAACGTCACATGTGATCTCTGGTATGGACATATCGATAGATATCATCGTTCAACGATTCCATTTCCGATTACACTGCATTTCTTCCACCTGTGATACTTAATACTTCAAAGTCTCCGACGAAATTAGCTAGCTCGATCGGTGTGTCGTGAAACGTCTGAAAAAGCCGGCTGTAACGTTATCGAAACGTAAGAAATAATAAAAAAAAAAAAAATTCTTCGCAATCACCAAGGACTTACAGTAATTTCGATCGTAAGAAATCGGTTCGTGAAAGCTTGAAATTCCCGCCAAATTCGAAATCTGTTTCGACTGAAGCCTTGAAAAATGGATTGCGCGATGGACGGTAGACGTTGTCCGATGGTTCGTTCGCACGTGACTTGCCGATCAGCCGCCATACTTATCCATTCGTTGCGTTTGCTTTCGATCCGCTTCGGGCGGAGAACCTTGTACCGCGCGAGGAACAAGCGAGTTATTAGAACGCTGTAGTAGCACAGGATTATTCTCTTTGGCCGGATGCTTGCGTTTCGGGTGATCGATTACTTAGAACGTACGCGTAGCATGTATCTCGAGGATCGCGAAAGAAATACGAGAGATAGAGGACGTAGCGAGGAGCTCGTTTCGATGACGAACGAAAAGAACAAAATTTTCACTAACAGCGTATATATCGGGGAAAAAAAGAAATAAAAAAGAAGTAAAAAAGAAAAAAAAAGGAAAAAAAAAATAATAAGCAAGTTTCCGGCCGAAAAAAAAAGCGTCATTGACGATAGCCCAGGTAGCAAAACCGTGACCGTCGACTTGAGATTTGCTTCGGCGAGAAAAGAGCCAAGCGGACGAAAAATGTGTTTTAGGATGGGTTTGTGAGAAACAGAAGCAGCTAAAAAAAAAAAGAAAAGAAAAAAAAAGAATCTGTGTGTAATTTTGCGTGGAATAATAAATGCCTCGTTTTGGAGGGCTTGCGCTCTTTCTAGGCGTGCTTTGGCCGGCGAACGCGACCACTCGACAGCGATTAATTACAGAGTCCGTGCGCGCGAATCGACGAAGTCTCCGAGGTCTCCTCTTGTAGCAGTGCGTTTAGCTTTCGTATCTTGTCGATTGCGTTCTATTCGGTCGTTTGCGCGTTACGGTTCGAATGGCGGAATATTTTCTTTCTTTCTGTTCTTTCTTCCTTTATTTTTTTTCTCTTTCTTTTTTAAGCTCTTCGGTCCGCGTCACATAAATAGGACGCGTGTTGTGCAGTCGAAAGGGGATCGATCGGTTGAGTCGGATCAAATTACGAGCGGCAAGTTTAGCGAACCGTAAGGCGAACGTCGAATTTTATTGGAATTATTAGAGATAGAGGGAAATAGGGAGAGAATTCTGCGACGTTTGATTGATGCAGGTGGATTCTTCTATCCGCCGATTTTTCGAAGGAGAATGATTATATTTGAGACTGGTATGTTGCGTTTTGGCCAAAGAATGCCTCTGCTATACACGGCGCCTTCTGTTAATTATTAAGAGACGTAGCTTTTGAATTGTCAGATTGCTAACTGGGATATTTTAGTCACGTAAGCTGGATAACTTGTAAAAATGCAATTTTTGTACTGTTATAACGTTAAATAGACGAAGGTATACTGACGTTGTAGCGTGAAAGAACATTTTTCAATAAAAAATTTTTCATACGCAAATCAAATTTCCTCCTTTTTATTGAAAATTTCCCAACCTGCGCTAACGTATCATTGCAATAAATATATTTAATCGTTTGCCAATTGGTAAATTTGTAAATGGTGTTTCAAATATCTTAACACTTTGCCGACCGCACGCGCCACAGGGAACTGTTCGGTTTCCACCGCTCTTGGGAAAGCCTAAGGAGCCTTCAAAATTAGTTGATTTTATTATACGTTGTGGTCCACAGTGGCAGTCCGTCGGCAATTACGAAAAACTCCAGGTCGAGGTAGTTAACAATGACAGAAAACGAGAAACGCGTTGCTACAGTCAAAATGGAAAATCTCTCCGATCGGTCGGCAGTGTTAAGTTTTATGATTTAAATTTTACATTTTTCAAGATTACATTTTAACCGTTTGCGGACGAGCACTCTATCGACTCTGATTCGCGGCAGGTGGATGATAATTTCTATACGGAACGAAATTATAAATTGAGTATCTAAATAATTAGATAGAAAATAAAATATAAAATAGACAAATGGTCGACGAAACTTCGCATCGGCGTCTCCTGTTCGTTTGTCGCTGTGCAGACGATAACTCGACTTGTCCGCAAAGGGTTAAAAAGAAAAGATAGAATTTTAATACCAGAATACTCAAAGAGAGCGATTGTATTATTCTTAACTTATTTATAATATACAGGAACCAAATCGTAATGTCGCCGCTGCGGCGACATTCGTCCGCAAAGGGTTAATAGTTTGAAATTTATTAAAGAATTGTGATATCAATTTGCTTAAAATTTTGTCAAATAATGCGATTACAATTTTTTATTTCCCCAACGGTAAAATCACAGTTAAATTTTTTACATTTTTTGTTAAAAAAAAGTTACAAGAAGTTGAAGTATCGCCTGCAATTGCGTTATTTTATTTTTTACTTCAACAGGTGTTCAAAGTGGTTCTTAGAAATTTAAAAATATTTCTTACATTGAAAGCGAGATTAAAAAGCGAAAGAAAAAGCACCGTCATAGTTCTCTAAATGATATTTATTTCTGATACATTTCAGAGTTTGTAAACTGTCCAAGAGACAATCCTGTTGCGATTTAGTCGCGAAGGATGATACAGTAAACGTTAGTACACTACCGTCACATAATATCGTTATTTAGACCTGCTTCGATATCGTCGAATGCCGCATCTAAACAGATGACTCGTCCGATGTACTTTTTCAGCAGCACGGGTATTATTAGGTACATACACGTAGGTAGACTTAATAATATAACAGCTCACGTTTTTTTTGTTTTTTCAATTTTTCTTTTCGTAATTGCATCTGCTTCTTAAAATACCAAATATACGAGAAATTTCTTCCACACCTTTATATTAGCTTCATCTGAGAAATTAATTCTCTGTGAAATATTTTATATAATCAATCTTTCATATAGTTTACGTAACGTGCGTTTTCGTACCTAGTACAAGTAACTACGGAATAGTAATAAATACTTATGGTCTACTTAACGTTTCTTTAAATGCATAAATGTATAAGTTCAGAGGACAAGGTGTACGCTTGTGACTCCTGTTCTTCATTAATTATTTGCGTTGATGTTATATTGACTTTTTGTTGCCCGAGGACTGAACTAATGCGGTTCTCTTATACTAGAAATGTTATGGTTATTATAATGAAACGGTAAGTTAGTGTTTTATTCATGTACCTTGTTGTAGTGAGCAATATATGTTTTATTTGTTATGCGTGAAAAATGAGTACCATCTGCATTATGAACTTTGAATGATTTTATCAGTAGTTTTATTAGTTTGTGAACACATTTATTCTACAAGAATCTTTGTTTAAGGATATGCTGCAGTACAATAAATGTAAAAGATTCAGAGATTGTTTCCACTGTGTGTCGTGTTTTTCTTCAGTTTAGTTTCTTCCTTTTTTTTTTAAATAATGCACTTATATTTTGATTCTTTAAAGTAGTTACAATTTTTAAGTATTGTGTTCTAAAAATGAAAATACATAAAATGTAATTAAAAGAAGTAACGCATCGTAAGATACAATACAGATTTATAAATCTTTTATATACGTTTGTTTGATAAATCTCGTGTAGCCGCTTTCTTTTATGCCAAGATTTTTAACAATATTTCAAATAAGAATTAGCAATTTTCCATCATCACAGCAAAGAGAACACGTCTTCGTATTTAGACATTTCATTTAAGAAAGATTCTTGTATTGAAATTCATCAAGGACGAATTAATCGTTACAGAGTTATTGTAATCACTTAAACACTGTCTACGATTAACGAAATGTAACCAGGAAATTAAATGTAAGGGAATCATATACCACAACAGAAAAGAACAAATTTGTTACAGTTTAAAGCAGAGACATCGTTATATTAAAAAAATTAAGTAATTGTTCCAACTTCGCTACTTTTACATCATAAATGAAAAGCAAGATATTTTATGTACTTTTTTTTTTTCTTTTTTTTTTGGCAGCTAGCTCTAACCATACATTTTCACATTCAGATCATTAAATCCTGCCGCCTATAACATGCTAAACTATAGTTTTACTATAAATATTTCCGTCTTAAATAAACATTTTTCTTAACATTAATCATGGTACATAATTCACAACAGAAGTTTCACGCGAGGAACAGGAGTCATTCGCTAGCTATCGACGCTTTTTCATTAAATATATCCGTATAATACATGCTTAAGACATTACGTTATCGTTTTACCGTATGCTTAATAGTATAAACATCGACTCTCTCGCTCTCCTCTCGTCTCGCTCATTTACTCTATACACATATGTACATTAACCAACGGCACGATCCTTCACACTCTTTCAGCGTCGACGAACGAGACATATTTTGACGCATCAAAGACTGTGAGGGTGTTATAAACAAAGTCAAAGGCAGCTTAATGCTAGATAGATTAGATTGTTTGTTTTAATTCATTTTTTTTTTTTTGTTCTTTTATTACAGATTGGCATTACACAGCAACGTGATTTGAAACTGGTTACGTCTAACCCTGTTTTTCATTCCTTCTTTTCTTTTTGCTTCTCTTAATGAAAGCATAGGTTTCTAGAGTACCTCCAATGCAATTCATGATGATTGAAGTTAGGTATCAATATATTTCTTCAATTTTCGTTTAACAAGTATTACTTTGACCCATTCGCAACTATTTGTACAGAATAGAATGCTTCGCTAAATTTTTCTCAAGCGAAAAGCATTCGTTTATCGTCCGTAGTGATCGGTACATTGAATAAATATACATTGATTGGAAAAATGGGAAAGGTCGGGGGAAGAAGCGTGTTCTTCCTGAAACGTTAGAGCTTTACGGACGTATCAAAAACGCGTTGATCGTCATTTTCGCGCGTAATACCCTCATAATAATATAGTTGATATATTAATACTACACTTAACAGGAATTGTTCATAGAAAAGCTTTGTCCGTTTTTTTAAACAGTAAAACGTTACGAGCCTAGCGTATAACTATACGTAGGAGATAATATCGCATCCAAGTACTCTACTTTCTTTTTTGTGATTTATAACAGGAAAGAACGTCTGAGATGATTAAAAAATTAAATTTATTTTCAATACAAAATTTGATTAAATAAATTATTGAATAATGTATCCTTTCTGTTTGAAAGTGACTTGAAAGTTTATCTGATCTTTTTTATCTTATCCTCAAATTATTATACAGTTTAGATTGTAAATTTAGTTTCATGTTACTTTATAAAAAGAAATTAATTATTTTAGTATTACGTTCAATCTAAACCAATATCGAGAATTAATAATTTATTAAAAACATATATTATTGGAATTACTTAGAACAATAATGCTATTTTATTTCTATTAAATTCTGTATAAAATAAACGTTTTCTTGCGTCATATTTCATTTAGTATCATTCAATAATTCATAAAATAATTGTAAACGTAGACAATGGTACGTAGGTTCAAATTCGAATACCAAAATTTTATACAAAGTAGAGTCCTGGAGTCGATAATAAAGAACGAAGAAAAAAAAAAAAAAAAAAGAAGTTACTAATTCTATCCCGATTTCGACTAGGCATCGGACACAGTCCACGATCGACCGTTGATTTCACACTTAACGATTCCTCTCGGGGCTTCCTCGCATTCGAACCGATTAAACGATACGAGTACAGAACGCGTAAGTAGCAGCGCGTAATTCGCATAATACGCGTAAAATATAATTATACATATTTATTTGGTGACGTTTTCCGGTTAAACGTTTTAAATACAAAAAAAAAAAACAGAGAGAGAGAGAGAGAGAGAGAAAAAAAATACGAACGACGAGCATATTTATAATTCAGGGTTGGAAGTAAAGCGAATGGTAAAAATTTACAGTCACTTAGAAAAGAAAATTACGGTTCCGTTTTTACACAGATTGAGCTAGATAGCGTTCTCGGTTCCTCTCGCTCATAAAAACGTTCTTCTTTGGTCTCGCATGTGTGTGTCTGTGTTTGTCTCAAGTAAAAATACAACAAATAAAAATTTCAATTCGCTTCCGGCGCACAAACATTGGATCTTTAGTCGCGACACACGCATAGCTCTCTGTTAACTCCATCCTTTTTTCTTTTTCTTTTTTTTTCTTTTTTTATCATACTCTTTTTCTTTTCTTCTCATTTTATATATATATATATATATACTATATATACTTAATGACTAATAAATCTCTATAATTCTATTTCACAATATGTATATATGTATATATATATATAATTATATATATTTACTAACAAATAATATGGCATTACAAAAATGTACATACGCTCGTAACCACGTGATCCGTAAGAGTCGAATACGCTAATAATACTATCGGTGTCATGCAATATTTTAATGTCACATCGTTCCTTTCTTCACGAAGATAAGAACCCCCCTTTTGACATCCTATCATTTGTATCGTATCTTTTAGAGTGGTCGACGCCATTCGTCGCGCGTCTTTTCATCTACCACGGGAATCACCCTTCGTTTTACATGAATTTCTTTTCGTTTCTTTTTTTCTTTTTTTCTTTTTTTTTTCACTTAGAACGCGACCGTGTATAGAGTATACTTAGCATTGGCAGTACAGAAAAGAAGTGTGCGCCAGATACTTAAGACATGCGACAAATTACAGACTGAATCTTGTATTCTTTCCTTCCTCTCGCTCAACCTTTAACATTTACACGCATAGATACACGCATACATACACGCACCCATACATGCATACGCTTATTTTTTTTGTTTTTTTCTTTTTTTATGTTTATCTGTATACACGGAATTGTGCACATTTACCGAACGTGATTCTTACTTGGTAAAAATCGATAATCAACAGCAAGATAGACCCGATATCCGTTTCGCAACCCGTTATGAACGAATCACTGTACAGTAAACTATCGTGCAACGCGGTTGACACGTTACGCGTTGTACGAGATCGGAAAATTCTCGCGTAACACGATTTCCTATAACGCAATTCCATACAACGCGTAATTTATCAAACGCGTTGTATAAATCTACCGTATCTCGCGATAGAATTGCCCTGATCGCAGCGTTCCCCCGATTGCCAGTCACGCACGATGGCACCATTTTATTAGCGTACCGTTTTTTGTTCGTTTAAATCCGATTCGTAATACTAATAATTTATACTGAAATATATCTTATATCACATTTTTTCTTTTTGTTAACCGTCGGCCTTCAGAACCGCGAATCGATCCAGTCTTCGATTTCGACGTCCCGCTCGAAATAATTGATTTTCATGTATATTCCTGTTCCTCTGGCACAGAATGCGTTTTCATTTTTTTTCTCTTTTTTTCGTTTTCTCCTGAAAATTCTCTGCACGTTCAGATCGTAGGTTCACGCAAGACATTTTCTTCACATTCTGATTATCCGACTCGAGTAGGCACGTCTAGGTACAGCACACGAAATACTGAAACTATAGTCTGATCAATATCAATTGGCTTCTTAAGTTGTTCATTAAGCGAGTTGTAAGATTATTAAATTATAGTGCACTAATATACGTACCAATTATAATTTAATTCCAATATATCACTCCTACCTTAATTACCTTAAATATCTTAATATATCTATACTATTAGCGTAAACTTTCATCGTACCAACATTCCTTAATTGAAGCTTAATTTCTCATAATTTTATAATTTTGCTTAAGCCTTCCTCTTGGTGCGTTTGATTTTACAAAATAATTCTTCTTAAATAACCCGTTCGATCTCTTAAGCTCTCTTTGTTTATTAATTTTGCTACGCGTTTCGACTGTTTTCAGGTTACGTTTCCTGAGTTTAGTTGCATAACGGCTAAATGGTGGGGGGGTTGCTTCTCGGTTGCTCTGAGCGGCCAATTGATTTTGTTCAGCCTATAGCAGTTAACTCTCCATGATGTTTTCTAAGTCATCCGCAAATTATATTTATCCTCAGTTTACCCTTCTCACGTTTAGATTACGTTTCATTTCTGTACGGTGTCATCGAACCGATTCCTCCTCTCAATCTTGATTAAACAGTTTCGGAAAACAGCTCCCCGCGACTATTTCTCTGTTCTTCTGCTTTATCCAAGTGTAGTTCCGAAAGGCCCCGGTGGCCTATCGACTTGAAATTTTTAGGAGTGTCAGGAGGAAAAGAACGGACTCCAAATATAAAATTTTAGCTTCAACCAATTCTTCCTCTCCGAGCTACCGCAGCAAAGATAATTCTGTCAGTAAAAACCAAACAGACGTTCTGCATTATTTTTCAATCGCGTTAAAAAAAATCACGGATACTTTCATTTTATTCGATTAATCAATTACTTTTCTTACAAATTCTTACATTTCTAAGAATTAAACTTGACTCGGAATTACTTCTCTTTATTACCTTTCGTTCCGCCGTCCACGAACAACATTCCGATTAAGAAACAACGCAGTTGATAAATAAATATCTCGTGAATGAATAACTCGACGAAGCTGAAATTTTACGTACGGGGTCCACACCCTTCCACCGTCCTCTCTTCAAAATTTCACGTCGATCGGCCATCGGGGCCTTTCGGAACTTTATCCGAAACAGGTGCCAAGAGAAGAGACCCGCTCCATCCGTGATATTCGAGAAATGGTGAAACCAATTCCCTTCGTCTTTAATCCTTAGGTTTCCTCATCCAAGACTTCCTACCGAGACTGGCGACGCTCACGGAGGTGGCAGTACTGGATACGCTTGCCAACGAGTTCAGGCTTACCGAATGTTAATCTTGCAGCATGTGTACGAAACTGATCGGGAACATTCCCCTCCTTTCGGGCGCACGTTCGAGGGCGCCCTCCATCCAGTTGTCGTCGTCCGTCTGCTCGTTGGTCACGATGATCATCTCGCCTTCCCGGAACGACAATTCGTCCTCGTTGTCTGCCTCGCAGTCGTACAAGGCTCGACAGCGTCGTAAACCACTCAGGGTCGACGAGGTTGGCTAAAAGGAGACCGAGGAAGACTATGGTTAGCCATAGAAAGGTTAACAGCGTGCGACTAGCGAGACATTGAATGTCTGTTGTATCTTTAGTCTTCTATGGACGAAGCAAGTATAGTTTTGATCCGAAATAAGCAACTGGTTTCCGGCTCAAAACAAACAACTCGCTATCTTCTTTTCTTTCTTTCTAGTCGTCCGAGGTTTCCACTCGTTCGGAGTCTCTTGGCAAAATGAGAAGGTATATCGTGTTACAGGCTCGATAATTAACCCTTTTAGTGCCGGAGGCCGATACATCGACCCTCGCTGCACTGGCGAAAAGTGCCAGAGCCGATATATCGGGCCGCGCCTTGTAGCGGTACTCTATTCGCTTTACTATTCGCATTGGGGGAGAACTCTATCTCAAAATAAATTTATAATACGTTATAAATGGTTTAACACGTTCGCGACGGGTTGTGCCACCGGTGGTACATTCTTGTCTGTTCCATGGGGCGGGATGAGCCACCGGTGGTACATACAGAATTGTCCCATGGGGCGGGATGAGCCGCCGGTGGTACATGAGCTATTTTCGCATCATAGCATTTATACAACTGATTACTATATTAATAAATTTATTTACAATTTTATATACATAAAAGAACTATTTACTGCCGTGATCTGACAGAAGCAACAACGTGTATTTTTATTTCGATTGTTTTATGCACAATAAATAGACAATGGTCAAACGAGTGGTATATAATTAATTTGAATCAACCCCGCCAGTTGGGAAAAAGTACCAAAAACAGCGCCGCCCCAAGGCGGAGACACAAAAATCGGGGCCCGTCGCGAACGTGTTAATTTCATTTATGACAACATAATTTTGTTTCAGCAATGTTATATTACCTGTAACGATTACGTATTTCGGAAGAGACAATCCGTCCTAAGCTTACCATGTACCTTCGAGTTATTTTTTATTTTTGTTACGTAATGTTATTTATCTCGTTGCAAAACACGGTGGAAATGCAAAGTACTTATACTTCATACTAATTAAGTCCATATAAAATTATGATGAAAAGATAACTTTTAGTATGTGCAAATACGTTTTGTAATACAGAACTCAACTTTTATTTTATTTATAAACATTTATATCTTTGTTATTTATATAATTTTTAACGAGTACATAAAAACTAGTATCAGTGTTTTGTTCCGTATTTCATCCCGAATATACTGCTTTTTGAATCACGTAAATATTGTTTCTCGTTTGGTTTTTATGACCATTTTCCCGAACCCTGGAAAAACTCTGAAAATCGGCCGACATTTTTCGCATAGGCACCTGTTTTCCGCCCGGCGCTAAAAGGGTTAACCATTTGCATCACAACGCCGAATATTTCACGAGTTATCTCTTTTCTGTGTCGCTACAATTATTCGCGCGTAGCGACACCATGCTACGCTAAAAAAAAAAAATGTATATATATATGTATAAATGTATATTTTTAAGGAAGCAGCCGGTTCCGAACGTGTTTCTTATTTCGGATCGACACTGTACCGTTTTAACGAACTCGAGACAGCATTGACCGCAAATCGAATCGAGATCGGTTCGAAGAATGCTTCCTTGGGTTGCAAGGACAGCTAAATTGGAAATTCTAGAAATGGAAAAAAGAGAGAAGTAGGACAGTTTGTTTTTTAAGACTATGCAGATCGTGCATGATTTTATATAGGTATTTTTCTTTTCTAGTTTCATCCTTTTAATCTTTCTTCTTTTATTTTATTTTAGTGGATGTCATGCAATTAAGGGAGCTATAATCTTTGAAGAATTCCTCGTGGGACGCTAACACATTGCGTACAGCATTTTGTTACAGTTATCCGATTTTGTTAAAGGATTGTTTTAGTCTTTTTCTTTTTTTTTTCTTTACTTCTGAAGATAGGCTAGAATCAAGGTTTTTGTTTGCGTAGATACTCGGTTGAATAAAACTGAAGAATATTATTAGTTTTTGATTTATATAAAAATATAAAGCTAGGTTTCTTCTAGCTTTAAAAATATAAAGCTAGGTTTCTTCTAGCTTTAAAAATATAAAGCTAGGTTTCTTACAGCTTTATATTTTTTTAAGATGTTCAAAATGTTTATTACATTGATTTAGTGACAATAATTGGTTTAATAAATAGCTGTAAAATAGCATTTGATGTATAAGTAAAATAGTGTGGTTGTAGATATGGAAGTGTAAAAGAATATGTTTCATTTTAATCTTAAATCATCTTCGGGTTATGGGGGTAGCAGCGGCCCCCGTACAACTTTGAACTTACCATGTTTTAATGTACGTTGATATAACTGTTTGAGAATT
Organism: Ctenoplectra terminalis; assembly: GCA_019453375.1. Classification (NCBI taxonomy): domain Eukaryota; kingdom Metazoa; phylum Arthropoda; class Insecta; order Hymenoptera; family Apidae; genus Ctenoplectra; species Ctenoplectra terminalis. The sequence goes on from SMSQ01020949.1 coordinate 13,960, forward strand.
TATATAATTCTGTATTAACTCGTAAAACTTTTTATGCTGTAAAACAAGTTAGTTTTGCTTG